>JAVJIF010028216.1:0-84233 GCA_038442645.1 Agave tequilana | reverse complement strand
GTTGAGAGTGTTCATACCATTCGACAAGATGAAACGCTTAAATAATCACCTCCACTAAGAGTTTTCTACACAAGCTTCTTGAAGGCCCCTTGCTTTAGCAACGATCTCCACAACACGTAGCTACCAAGTACAATCGAACCTGGTTCTCTGATATCAAAATGTGGAGTAGACATGATCGCCACCAACTTTAGTTGTTTCAACACTTTGCCTTCACGCACACTTGCAGTCACATAATGACACGGAGAGAAATCTTCTATTAAAGTGGTGGAATAATTAGAACTGATTTGTACATTCATCACTTCAACACATGCACTTAACTTGGGATAAAACAAAGATAGTGGGCACTCCCACTTAGAGACTACCATGCAACACTAACAACTCAACTACACATGACTTAGCACAAATATAGGACAACCCCACTCCACGCCTCCATGATCCTCTGACCTCTTACTAAAGTCTAGGACTCACTAAAACAGAACTCAACAACTAGATTGCATGAAATCAAGAGTAGATTTGCATCAACTTACAACAAAGCCACCGCTGGTCTCTTCCAATGTTCCGACAACAACACCCTTTATATTATTTTATTTGCTATTGTTGCTATAATTTTTCTTTATATTTCTTATTGTTGCTTTAATTTTTCTTTTATTATCTCTAATCAAGAGGATGAAAAAGAAGTTTAAATTTACAAACTTTGGTTGTATTCCTGAGAATCTAGGCCTCTTCCTTCTCCTCTTTTGCTGTGTTAAGAAAACCACCCTATCTCTTTCTTCTCTTCTCAGTATTTTTTTGTTTCAGCTTTGTGAATCATTTTCACTCTTCAACCTATTTATAACTACCATCCCCCCTAGTGCCATCTACCACCCACCCGGCAATGGATTCATTTTTCACAACGATAGATATACTTGGGAATGTGAACCAATTGGAATAGGTCATCTTCAAGTTGACCATTGGTTAGATCGAGGGTATGCAAAAGAAGTTACCCTGCTGACAGTCTCGATTTTTTGCCTGAATAATGTTTAGCTGGCTTGAAATGCTTGCATGTTCAATATAGAAGTTCTCTGGCCTAGATTATGCTGAATCTGAAACTTTTGGCTGAATTAAAACCATAAGTAGATGAATAGGGTGTATATTGTTTGTGGTGATACTAAATAAATGGGTTCACACTGGCTGTTTGATGACAAATTTTGAAATAATATAGTTTTCACATCACTTGGCGTGTTTCTTGGTAAACTACCAAAAATATGTCTAAAAAAAAAGGACATAAAATAAAATGAATTAAGGGAAGAAAAAGGAGTAGGTGCTAGACATGTCCATATATACGTTAGATGGGCCAGAGCTTAAGGCCAAACTCTGATGTTATGTGATTTTCTTTTTTCTTTTTAGTTATCAGTGATTGCTGCTTGATTGTAAACTTGTGTGCGTCGGTGTTTTGCTATCATGCTTATATAAATGTTCTATTTTTTTTCCAATAAGCTTAAAGTTGTATAAGATTAAATTAGTGGAGTTTTTGTTCCTAGCCATTGAAGCCTATGACATGATAATATGAAACTATGTTTATCATGGCACCATTGGTGCACCTTTTTTTGTCTCATTGACTATTTTTCTTCTTCCTGTTTTCTGGTTGGTACCTTGTATGTTTGTGAGTTATGAAGCTTTAATACTTTTATCCCCAGTGTTGGAAATGCATATTCGAGTTCAAAATTTTCTACATTTCTTCACTGAATGGTAAAACAGAGACCATATGAAAGCAGGATATTGTGGGTTCATGTTCCACATACCATTCAGAATCTAAGTAGGTCTTTTTTTAATGTATGCTGCCCATGTACATAGTTATTTTTTAGATTTAACTTGTACTGATAATACCATACATTTTTCTTTCCAATTATGTTTTTCATTGTTTGTATTTGTTAAGTATTGCAGTTGCATGTGTGCCAAAGGTGAAAAGCAAATGAAAAGTAGAGAATGTCATTTTGGTTGGTAGTAATATTAACTTAACCCAAGTTATGTGTTTACCATGATTATTAGGAAGATTCTCCTTTAGCGCATTGTGGAGGAAAGTGATGGTTGGGGCCGCAAGTCATAATGATATGTTGGATATAGTGAATACGTGGTATCCAAGTTTAGAGCCTCTTTCCTGGAAACTTGTTGGTAATGTTATCTTTATTCTTCATATACATTTGCTATTGCGTTTTCTTTTCTTTTCTTTTTTTTATGGCAGTTTTCACTGAGGCATTTAGTGTATCCAGATACTTCCTGGCTACTGGTCAACTTGGAGACATCCACGGGGTGGAGTTGTATTATCCGGTACTTTCAACAGGTTCTCTGTAAGGTATCATATCATCTTTTTTCTTGATTGTATTGCCATGTCATTAAGAACCATTAACATCTCGGGTTGACATTATTAGGGATCTTCTGAAATGGTGCAAGAGAATTACAGGTTTGCACCTCAATATTTCTGGCCGTGGCTTATCAGCTATTGATTGTCAGAATATTTATCAGAGGTATGTGCACCATCCCTTATGTTGGTGCTTGCAAGTTGACATTGAGGCATTATTCTATCTTTTTTTTCGGTGCTAATTCATACTTCTATTTTCAACAGGCTGTTGATATTTTCACTGCTTCATTACCTTCTTTGGAAAATCGGTTATTTGCGATGGGAAAAATTGCTAAAATCTGGAGTTTGTCGGCACCTGGACGAGAAAATCTGTACCCTCTTAGCACCTGTCGTTCAGGTTAATCTTGCTTTACATTGATGATGATGATTGACCTTTACATTGATGATGATGATTGACCTTTCGGTTTCATAGTTTTTCTTCTTTATGTAATAATTCTTGGTTACAGAGTCTAAGATCAGATTTACAAGTTGGACGGGTTACCCTTCAGTGCCTCCAGATACCAGTGAGTATATGAAACCTATGCAGTTATATGTTAAAAATAAAGTTCATTTTGCTTTCCTTAGATATCTCAGTGATTGATTATTTTCTTTCAGAGCGTTCATCAGAGGAAACCTTTCATCGGTCTAACGCAGCTCTCTGCATGTTCTTGAGAGGATTGCTTGTTCCGTCAAGTATAATGAACCTGTTCTTCTGGTGGGTGAAACTGGTACTGGAAAGACTACGCTTGTGCAAATCTGGCTATGAGGCTTGGGCAGTCGCTTATTATTATGGTATATTTCTTTGAAATCATGGAGCTTTTTAATCGAACCCTGCATGTTTTCATGCTTTAAAATGCATGCATTCAGAAAGATGATAGATTATCAAGTTCAACCATCATTTTGTTTTTGCATTTTATCATCAGATTTATTTATGTATTATTTAATAAGTTGATATCTTGCCTGGTTGATGGGCTAGGTCCCAGAAATAATCTGTTGATATGTTTTTATTACAGAACTTAAGCCAGCAAAGTGATGTTGCTGATTTATTGGGTGGATTTAAGCCTACTGATGCACGCTCAATTTGCCTCCCACTTTATCATGAGTTCAAGAAGTTATTTTTGTAGGACGTTTTCCGGAAGGGTATTGCATCAACTGTGTGCCTTTTTTTTTGTCTTCTAGTTGCTTTTTAATAACTAGGTTTGACAAAACTCTATTTCTGTGAGTAGGATAACGATGCTGTGCTTTGTCACTGTGAAAAGTATGCAATGGAAAAGAAATGGAAAAAGCTACTGAAAGCTTGTCAGAAATCAGTTAATTTCGTTCTGAGTCATGCTGGTAAATTGGGTGACTCTGGTTGCGGCTCAAAGAGAAAGAGGCCTTTGTGTGAGGAGATTATCCGTCACTGGGAAACCTTTTCCTTGAGGCTTGACAATGCTCGTAAGCAAATTGTTTCCTCTGTAGGCATGTCATTCAAATTTGGGAGGAGCTTTTATAACTGCTCTAAGGAATGGCCAGTGGATTTTACTTGATGAAGTAAATCTTGCTCCTCCAGAGACATTGCAGAGAATATTGGTGTCCTAGATGGAGAGAATGGTACTCTTTGTTTAGCTGAAAGGGGTGATGTGGATTATGTTGAAAGACATTCTCATTCCGCTTATTTGCCTGTATGAATCCTGCAACTGATGCTGGAAGCGCGAGCTACCGTATTCTTTCCGTAGTAGGTTAACTGAATATTTTGTCGATGATGTTCTGGATGATGAAGATTTAACTCTTTTCGTTAACCAGTATCTGGATGAAAAGTTTGGTGGTGAATGTCAAGAAGAATTGTTCAGTTTTACAAAGAAGCCAAGAGGGAATCTGAGGAGAGGCTCCAAGATGGTGCTAATCAAAAGCCACAATTCAGTTTGAGGTCCCTTGCGCGAGCACTCGAGTATACCAACAAGGCAGGAAGGAAGTTTGGTTTCAAGAAAGATGCTATATATGATGGTTTTTGCATGTTCTTTCTTACATTATTAGATCCCCCTAGTGCGGAAATTATGAAAAAGATGATAGTGAGTATTTGTTGGATGGAAAGGAACCCCTTAAACGTCCTTTTGATGATTATTTTAATGAAAAGCAAAACATCAAGAAGTTATAGAATCTAATAATTTCATGGAGAATTATGTTCTTACTAGAAGTGTTACTAAGCATCTCAATAACCTTGCACGTGCAGTCTTTATTAAGAGATACCCGGTACTCCTTCAGGGTCCGACATCTAGTGGCAAGACTATTCTTGTTCGATATCTTGCTACGTTGACCGGTCATGCGTTTGTGCGCATAAACAATCATGAGCATACTGACCTGCAGGAATATTTGGGATCATATTTACTGATTCCCAGGGAAGGCTTCAGTTTCAAGAGGGTGTTTTGGTAAAGGCTGTTCGCAATGGTTATTGGGTTGTTTTGATGAGCTTAATCTTGCTCCTTCAGATGTCTTGGAAGCTTTAAATCGGTTGTTAGACGATAACAGAGAAATATTTGTACCTGAATTCAAGAGACAGTGTCTGCGCATCCAGAATTTATGCTTTTTGCTACGCAGAACCCTCCTATGCTGTATGGTGGGCGTAGGTTCTTTCTCGAGCTTTTCGAAATCGATTCTTGGAAATTCATGTCGATGAAATTCCTGATGATGAACTGACCACAATTTTGGAGAGGAGATGTTCTATTCCTTCAAGCTATGCTGAGAAAATGGTTCTTGTAATGAAGGACTTGCAGTTACATAGACAAAACAGTAACCCTTTGCTGGAAGGCATGTTTCATAACACCACGGGATTTATTTCGATGGGCTAATCGCTTTAGGATGTTTGGTAAATCATATGAGGATTTGGCCAAAGATGGTTATCTTCTTCTTGCCGAAAGATTGCGAGATGAAAACGGAGGACTGTTGTTCTGGAAACTTTGCAGCGGAGACTGCGTGTAAATTTGGTGACCAATGATTTGTATAAAGGGGTATGTCACCTTCTTGTTCTATATTTTTGGAATCATCATTATGCTTTCTTCATTTTTCTTGATACTCTTCTCTGTATTTCAGTTCATTTTTTCTCTTGGCATAGTTTCATACAAGAAGAAAGTACATATCTATTTGTGAGTATGGCTTGAGTTTATACATGGGCATGGATACTTTTGTATGGCATGAATATATCGTCACTGGACTTATCAACATAAAAATAGCATGCCTGTCTTTTTATTTTATTTCTCAGTGTTTTAGTTTATTTATTCAATTACTTTTTACCGAGGAATGACACCTTTTTCATGTGATTGCTTGTTCCGTTTTAGAGGGATAATTAGAGGTTGTCTTATTTTTTTTTTCATGTCGAGGAATAAGTGTCGTTCTCATGTGGATGCATGTTCCAAGAAAATTATCTTTTGCTTCATGTGATTAAAATTCTAATATGAATCAAGATGATTGTCTCACTGCAATAGATCTTTTGTATAATGCATGTATGCAGAACATAACATTCGTTTCCTCTCTTATTATTGATTTTAACTCTTGTATTCTGCAGGGAATATACCTTTTAGACGTTTTGTTTGCTTTGAGGATAATACAAGAATAACATTATGAACTTATGTCTCCGATTTCAGGAAACAAGTCAGTTTGATGATCTTCCAATGATTGTGAAGCAACTTGGTGTAACAGAGAGCTTTCAAAAAGTTAGTTCGGCTATTTGATTTAGTTACACTTACATTTATTCCCTTGACTCTCCTTGCTTCTCATATATGGCTGTTTTTGCAGTATTGTGTGGACCAAAAGTATGTGGAGGTTATATTTTCTCGTTGAGCGTTGCTACAAAATGCGTGAGCCTGTTCTTCTTATTGGTGAAACTGGAGGTGGAAAAACCACTGTCTGCCAGTTATTAAGTGCTGTTTTGGGTGCTCGATTGCACATATTGAATTGTCATCAGTACACTGAGACTTCAGATTTTATCGGGGTAGGCTAAGGCTTTTTGTTTTTCGTAATCCTCTTTTTTTCTTTTCAAAAATTTGTTCTATGCTTATGCCCTACACTCTCTGCTGAAGCTGGTAAGCTTGTTTGATAAAAATCGTTCTAATATTACCATTCCCATCAATTTTAGGGATTTCACCCTGTACGAGATAGATCCAGATTAGCTATGGAATACAAACATCATGTGGAAGGAGTGAAACAGTCAAAAATTTGTCTTCACCTTTCGCAAGATCTTGTATGTATTTTTTTAATTTTCTCCTTTTTTATGGTAAATGTTGTGTTTAGTTTTGGAACATTGCTAACGTTAGTGGAACTGCTAATGCATAATTTATTGGCAGGTGTTATCGACTGATATATCACTAGCTGCTTCTACTATAAAGCAACTAAATGAAATTGAAAAAAATGCTGTCTCACTTCCTGGTGTTACTCAACAAGATCTTGATGCCTTTATCCAAGTAAAACTGGAATTGTTACAGTTACAGCAGAAATGGCAGACCATATTTGTTTGGCAGGATGGACCCCTTGTTCACGCAATGAAGAAGGGTGATCTTCTTTTGGTGGATGAGATTTCCTTGGCTGATGATAGTGTGCTAGAACGGTTGAATAGTGTCCTGGAACCAGAAAGGAACTGGTAGGTGTTGCTGTCTGCTTTGTTATTTAGTTACTCGGAACTAATATTCTGTGCACAAAGAATACTTGCATATGGAGAAAGGAATTAACATGTACTTACACTAGATGTATCTATTACTGCTGATTCTTAGTAACATAGTTCACACAAATAGTTGACTATTTTAGTGCATTATGTATGGATAGAACAGATATTTATTTGTTTTCTTGTGTACACATACATTCTCTTGGTATAATGAGTACATGTTGGTATAATTTGAACTATAAATCATATCAAGGTAAATTGGTTTAACTGTGCAGAGTTTCTCATTTTGCTTAACTGTGCTTCCATGAAGGAATCAAAATTGTTTCTTTCTTGCCACAGCATAAATTAGCTCCAATAATTATGCTGACATAACTGAATCTTCAACTACATATGTAAGTTTAATATTTGTATGTCAAGCAATTTGTTTTCTCTAACTGGTCTATCTCTTAAAGTGCTTTAGGAATAACATCTTGATAGACCATAACTTTTGTCAATGGTGAAGAGCACTAAATTAGCATCATTTCTCATTTCATGTTAAATATCTGCTTATCTTTTGTGCACATGTGGGCCGGTTTTTGGACATGCTGTGCTTTTTGGGCAGCTATAACACAATTTAGTTCCATTGCCTTCTCAAAACAAAATATGCTTTATGAGGCTTATCATACCATATCTTCTGTAGCTATTTTGTGCAGCCTGATCTTCTATTATTTTCTTCTTTGTGGGTTATAAACTTTTGGAGCCTCAATACGACAAGCTAGTGAGATATTTCTAGAGATGTTCTTAAACATTATTTGTTAAGTACAGGGACATTGTCCCACTGTTTTGTCTCAAAAAAATAAACAGCACGTTGTCTTCTATATGCTATTAATAATAGGACTTCTTTCAATTCTTCCACCAAAGTTCTCTCATAAGCCATGGTTTCCACCACTATTGCTGGATGGTTTTGCTTTATGTCATTTTTATTTTCATATTTAATGTATTATGCACAACAGATGCATTTTCCTTCAAGAGTTATTCTTCTTATATTTGGAATATCCTCCATTCATGAATGATTACCTTGTATAATTCCCATAGGATAGGCTTTCATTGTGAATTTCTCTTCATTTATCACTTGTTCATAAATGGTTGCCTTGACTTATCTATTTTACTATTTTGCTTATCACAATCATTTGAACTTCCAAAACCTTCAGATAGGTAACAGTTGATTTTATTTTGTTATATTAATCTACTATTGGAAAATAGTACTGCTATACAGTAAGTTTTTTCCTCTTAAAATCTTGTGATTTTCTAATGTTATGAAAACATTATCCAAATGATTATTCTTCAATGCCCTTTTCTATCATGTAGAGAGTTACTTAATGCATTTTATGTACTTGTTGGGTTGTATTCCCGTGGATGCCATGTGCATAGAGCTTAAGTTTGGTGGACTCTGAATATCAACTATTATTTGTTTGTGACAAGCTTTGGGCCAGGAGTCCAAAATTTACCATTATTGGTCCACTGCCCGTGTAAACCAGCTTGCATCATCTCCATGCATTTAGAATGGAAACAACTTTGTGATGGAGGCCATTGTTTTATATGGATTGGATTTTGCCGGTTATTTATATTTTAGATCTTAAATATTTTCATTTATAAATTGTTACTCATATTGAGTGCATTGGAAGAAAGTTAAGAGGTTTCTCCGATCAAGGATAAAATGGCGGAGAATCGATTGAGATGGTTTAGTCTTGTCAGCACAGGCCAATAATCTCTATTAGGACTAGTGATGGATCATATTTAATGGAGAACTTGGATGGAGGCAATCAAAAAGGATATGTTAATGCTTCATATTGCTGAAGATGACCCCTGTAGAGTTGAATGTAAAGAAAAGTTCATGTGGCCGATCCAAATGTTGGGTAGAGGCTTTTTTCTAGTAGTAGTAGTTGTTGTGGTGGTATTATAAATATTAGTTGTTACTTATTAGACTATATTGTTATTTGTGTTGGCATCTTTGTTGTCTTCTATTTATAAAGGGTAGCCTTTGTTTCCACTAACGGGTCTGAGGTTTATCTTTATATGATGTGATCACACACATCGTTCTTTAGTTGTCTCCATGATTTCTGGATTAGTCTTGTAGTTTTCTGAAAGTTTCTAGAAACTGAATTTTATTTTACTCTTACTCTGTTTACAGTCCTTAGCTGAAAAGGGAGGTTCTGTACTTGAGGAGATTACTGCTCATCCAATTTTTTTATTCTGGCAACAATGAATCCTGGTGGTGATTACGGAAAGAAGGAGCTCTCTCCTGCACTTCGGAACCGATTCACGGAAATATGGGTTTCTTCAGTTAGTGATGTTAATGAGCTTGGACACATTGCTCGCGAGAGGTATGTGTCTCACTTTTTTCGGCAGGTTTTATGTAGTGTCTAGATGGTCAAATACTTAATTCTTGTTTTTGGTTTGTCTTCCTGTTTCTTTTCTGATTTTCTTAATCTTCATTCTGTAGAACTAACTTTTTCTGGTTTGATCGTTTGACACAGATTCTCAAAACCGGAGGTCAAGCAATTTGCAGATTACATTATAAAGTTTTGGCAAGTATGCATCAGTCATTTCTTATCTATATCTCCTCAAATGCTTCTGGTTGTGTCAGCTAGGCTTTTATTGAATGACTATGAGATTAATTTGTGGAACCATTATCTTTGAATCTAAATTGCTAAACTTTACTTTTCGAAATTTGTCATAACATTTCTGGTATCAGGTTAGAGTTGCATGCAGGTGTTCTCTTTATCTGAGTAATTTTCAATTGGGATTCACATTTATGTATCACTAATGTATCTTAACTGCTGATTTGCCATAGATGCGTGCGCGCACACACATCAAAGAAAAGGTGTAGATGATTTATATTTAAGATCTTAATAAAGACAGTGATTTTTGACCATTGAGTTTTAATGCATTTTCTTTGTAATTCTGAACAAACATTATCTATACTAATTTACGTTTTATGATGGCCTTTATGACTATAATGAATGCTTAAGTTGTTCATTACGTTCCTTGGGATTGTTCTTTTCAGTTTCCCTTTTTCTCTTCAATGGAAATCCTTGAGAGATTATTTTGTTTATTGATCGGTTGTGTGCCTTACCTTAATACTAATAATGTTTACTTTGGTGATTCCATCATGTTATGTTTCTTCAGTAACCAGTGAAGCTCTTTATAGTTGCTTGCCTTGTATTCTAGTCGTTGCTTCGGCACTCATTGACTAACAAACAATTTCTCTTATTACCCCCTGGAATAGTGGTTCAACAACTGCAAACAGGGAGAATGCTCACGGTTAGAGATCTCTTATCTTGGGTCTCTTTTCATCAATGCGACTGAGGCAGCTCTTGGATCTGAACATGCGTTCGTACATGGGGCGTTCCTTATTTTACTTGATGGCCTAAGTTTGGGTAATGTGTTTCTGCCTAAATTTTTAATTTTGTATATTCTTCCAGACTCAAGTGCAGTACCTCCTCGTATATGACTGTGTTGATGATCGTTGGTGATCTTTTTAATTATTCATCTTTAGTGACTATATTGATATATTCAGAGTCGTCGTTTTGATTATTAGAATGGACACGTCTAACAGGGTGGTCATCTTGATGTTTTAAGTTTGGCTACCCTCTTTATCTGGTTCTAGAATTGGTGGAGGGATGAAATAGCTAATATCTTTAAGCCGACAAATTCATTTCTGCTCATCAGATAACTGCCAAATCCATCAAATTGAGGATAAGGGTCCTTTATGCCCCTTTTCCACTCCATAAGTTATTGCCATCTCCCTGGCTGTTTCAATTGTGAGGCACTGCCCTTTGTTTCTTTTTTTTTGGTGGTGTTTGGTGTTCAGTTTGCTTGATACACATTGGTAGTCAACAGCCCAACAACTTAAGTTGTTAGGTAAAGTGGTTAAGGGACATGGTCTTAGAGCACCAAGTTTCTAGGGTTCATACCTCATCGTTGACAATTTAAATTGTGCTTGTTTACTCAATTCTTGTCTTTCCATGTTTCTTGTCTTTTTATGTCCTTTCCACGTGGCCTGAAGCCCCATGCCATAGGGAGTGTTAATTGTTTGCTCGATATACATTGTTAGACCACAACCGACAACTTATGCTTTTGGGTGAAGTGATTTTCTGATATGTGTATTCTGTTTGTTGTGTGATTTTATTAATTATTTTGCACTTTTATAATGTGCAGGAACAGGGATTTCAAAAATGATGCCAAAACAATAAGAGAGATGTCGATATCTTTTCTTATTGAGGAACTAAAGGTGATTTCACTTGATACACTGCATCGTTAGACTATCGTGGTTTCATGATATTTAATATTCAATTTTTAAAAGTACCCCAAAGAAAAACCACCCGAAAGAAGAAATGAAACTATCCCAGCGCACGTGATTGATTATTTATTCTAGTGTATGTACTCTAGTGTATTAGGAGTTAGGACTAGACTGGATGGCTATATTGATGTTTTGATGAAGTATCTCACAGTGTTCTGATCTCTGTGGGCTTAACTTAGCGATTTCGATTGATGATTTTTACTAAACTCTACATAAGGAATATTTGAATCATTGTATTCCTTATATAGTTTTAGATATAATATAGATCCAAGCAGATGTTTTGATCCTCTGACATCTTTGTTTATAACCATTTTTTGGCATGAATGACTTCTACTATGGTTGTAAATCATTTGGGGATTTTAACATATATTCTCTTATATTTTTAGTATTACAAATTTCAGTTTGCCTTTTACATATTTACGTACATAACCTCTTATTTTTTTATTTTTTTGCAGATACACCCTTATTTTTGTGAAAGTAAATAACATAAGACTTTTTATCAAGAACTTATCCATTTCGAACCTTGTTAGCAAGTAAACATTCACAACTTATCCATAATAGGCTCCTAGTTAATCAAGTATCACGAGTATATACTCTCATTTTCTTTCTTTCTTTCTTTTTTTTTGAAAATGGCCATCACCAATCTTGAACCTGGGACATCCCTTAACCCAACCCCAGGCTTTACTGCTAGTACTAAGATGAATAATTCAAGATTAATTGTGTTTACATTACATATTTAAGCGAACCAGTCAAATACGCGTACACCAAGTTGCCGGGGGGGGGGGATCAAATATAATTTTTCAAAAATAATTTAGCAGAATAAAATATATGTTATGCATACATCTTTTTAAATGTCTTGTAAATTTGATTCCATTTCAAAATTCTAATAAAATAACAGTTTTCTTTATTTATTTTTATAATTTTTCTAGCAAGAAATATTCATGATTGGAGAACACTCACCTAATAAGTTTTAGTTAAATTATATATGAATTGTTATATTATTACATCTCATACACATTGTTACCATGATTATATCTAAGTTACAATTCATAACAAATCATATTAATATTCATAGTTTTAGCGATAAAAAATCCTACTAAAACATGATTTCTAAGTGCACTAAGACATAATAATAAATGTCTTATTATAAAATCTGAAAATAGTAACATGTTAGGTAAATTAAAGTAATATATTTTTAGCTAAGATCTTGTTCCTTCTACACAAAATCAACGTGATTAGTATTGGGAAAAAACCTTTATGTAAATAAAATCTTTTATTTGCCTTACACAATTTTGAATATATAGTTACTTCAATTAGGAAACACATTTATTTAGAGACATCTACTTAGCCGTTACTTTTTTGAGGTAAATCTATTTAGTCTTTTAACTGATATTCCAGATAACTCTAAGAGTGTACATAGGTTACTATAGCAAAAAAAATTACCTAAGTAATTATTAGTAAGTAAGCAAGTTAATATTCATAATTTTTGAATGTAAATTCTACTCAAAATATTATTTTTACCTACAATAATGACAAAAAAATGCATATTAAGATAATCTAAAAATAATAAATATTTGTAATACCTAATTCATAATTGGTATACTTTTGGTTAATAATAAATTACTATTATGGATAAGACAAGGACCTAATTTAGACATCAATAGAAGTTAACTTATTGCGTGCTTTTAGTCTCCCATTGAAAGTAGAATTTTTTTTTTTTCAAATTTTTTTGAGTCGATGAATGGTTGATATGCTAGTAATAATATAACAGCTCAAGTTCGCTCTAGGCGTATGCTATTATTGTTGTTACAGAATATTTGAATTAACAATTTAAGACTTATGCACTAAGTGCATGTCATGGGGAATCAAAATTGATTTTTATGAAAGAATAAAATGTTAGTTTTACGGAAAACTTCTTTCTTTAAGTCCTCCAAACTTGATTATATCTTAAGCTACAAAAATAAAAATCTTTATTTTATGAATTTTTATAAAGGTGTTTATTTAGGTCAGAAAAATGTCTGTTTATCTTAAACTAAAATTTCTTATGGATCATTATAATATATCATACCCATTACAAATAGGAATATAAGTATATAATTAAATGAAGATCATTGGGAAACCAAATCAGTATCCTTAATTTTTGAAGCACAAATCCCATTCATATTTGATTTCTACTAGCAATTTCACAATAACCATTATATGTTTTAAATTTAATTAACATACTTTTAGTTGAAGTTGAATTTCTTAGCTGTTTGTACTGTAAGATTGGCCTAAAAAATCCACTATGAGAGAAAAGATAGGGCGCAATGGAACAGTGTGAAGTAGAATTTTTTTATGTTTTATTTTGAAATAATGGCCCTGGCGTGCTGCAAGTGGGATTTGAAGCCCAGACATCTTGCCACCACAAAGAGGTTTTACCATTGTGGTATAGTGACAATTCAATGGAAGTTGATTCCTTTCAGTTTCCTGTTTAGAGCTGAATTGTTTTTTAACTACAAAAAATTAATGAACAGTGTTAATATATTTAAAATAATCTAATGGTTCTAAATCGCTCTTGGGGAAACATTGTAGGTGTATTTATAATTAGTATATAGTATATGATTCTAGTTTAGAAAAACCCTAAAGGCCTAATTCAATTACCTTATGTACATCATGTGTTGAACTATATCTCTTTTCTTAGTTTTGCTGTACGCTATTACAATTGATGATTAAGAATATTTTTTGATGTATGGCAGGGATCTGGCAGCGCATTCGTTGATTCTCACTTGTGGAAATTGGAGAACTATGGATGGGGTGAGGCCACAAAACTTTCAGATGATTTATCCTGTAGTGATCAGCATCATTTTGGTATCAACCCCTTCTACATTACTAAAGGTAATTGTGCATATCTTATCTAGACATGTTTTATTATATATTCTTTACTCACTTTTGTACCTATTTTGAGCCTTACTATTTGTTTTGTAAGTTGATTCTTTCATAAATTCTCAAAAAATTACCGATGCACTTATTAGTGAATGTTTCCATTTATGAAAGCATTTACCTTTTCTTTTTGTGGTTTATCTATATGCACGTTGTAAAAAGACAACGGCGACAACAATGTGGAAAAAATTGTGTATAAAACCTTTATCCCTGTGTGTTGGTTACATATTTTTATTTAAGAAATAAGGACCATTTCATCTGTTGGCAATTATTCTTTTTCACTGTCTAAATTTTAGTATTTGTTTGCTATCTCTAATCCAGTTGACTTCTTCAATTATGATCTTATCATTCATCCTGAGAGGTGCATTCATTGGTCTCCTTGAACATGCCCACGCCATCTTGAATAGATCATGCATATCTTGTACTCCGGTGGAGCTACTACAAACTTCTTAGTACTGCACTCATTTCTTAACCTGTTTTTTTTCTGTGCATTTCTCCTCAAGCATCTTAATATTCTTATTTGAACTTCACTTTTTTCAAGAGATTTTGGTTTTTAGTTTTTTTTTTAACACTTGCAGTGTTATTGGTCTCCGATCCATCTTATAAAATTTTCCCCTAAACTTAATGGTATTTAACTGTCACCTTGTGGTCCGAAAGCGCTTTTCCCCTTCAATCATTCTGCTTCATTCGTGTACAGCATCCCTGAATCCTGATTCCACAACCTTGTATCATTACTATGCCTTCGGAGTTTTAAAGGTGAAAGGCGTGATTGAGACATCACATCTTGAATCATTAACTTATTTGTTCTCTGGATAATGGAATATGAGCTCCATTTCTTTTGGAATACTGTTAACGAGATTATCTGCAAGGTAGCTAAATTTGTGTTGTAAACTTTACCATGTTTAATTTAAATTTCTTTAGGCAACTATGTGTGCAAAAGCAAGGGGTTCGAATTCCTGGCACCCACTACATGCAGAAATGCTTTGCGAGTATTGCGTGCAATGCAACTTCCTAAGCCTGGTCTGTAAAGGATATCGTTTTAGTTCCATGTTTCTATATATGCGTTGGAAGCTCATGTTTCAAGTATTTTCATATTTTCAGTATTACTGGAAGGTAGTCCTGGTGTAGGAAAAACAAGTTTAATTGTTGCACTTGCAGAATATTCTGGACACAATGTTGTCCGGATCAACCTTTCTGAACAGGTTATAGACTATTAACAATATTCTCTCCTAAGTTTCCTGTTTTCTAGCAGCAACTGATTCTTAACTAGTTTCACTCATGGTTTTACACAGACTGATATGATGGATCTGTTGGGATCAGACTTACCTATTGAGGGTGACAACGGGATGGAATTTGCTTGGTCTGATGGGATACTTCTCCAGGTTGAGTTCTTATCGTCTTTTTCTATTAACCTCTAGTAATGTAGAAACTCAGGCCGAGTTATACTTCGTGACTTAATTGTGCAGGCACTGAAGGATGGGAGCTGGGTTCTATTAGATGAACTTAATCTTGCTCCTCAATCTGTTTTGGAGGCATATACTCTATACTCTTTTCCTTTTCATCACTTTTTTATTCAGCCTTCTTCATTTGTGATCACATATAAACTCAAAATTTCAGGGTTTGAATGCTATTCTAGACCACCGTGCTGAGGTCTACATTCCCGAACTTGGTATGACCTACAAATGTCCACCTTCCTTTAGGGTTTTTGCATGTCAGAATCCTTCTTCCCAGGGTGGTGGCAGGAAAGGTCTCCCGAAGTCATTTCTCAGTCGCTTTACCAAGGTTGCTAAATTAAATAAACATTACCAACTAGAACAGAAGACAGTCTATTTGTTGTGCTTGTGCCTTCTTTTGGCAAAATGATTAAATTGCCATTTGTATAAATTTCTGTTTTCAGGTTTATGTGGATGAGTTATCTGCTGAGGATTTTCTCTTCATCTGTCAGTCACTTCACCCATCAATACCTACGATGCTTCTTTCAAATTTGATTTTGTTTAACAACCGCCTTTTTGAGGATACAATGATCTTTCGCAAATATGGACAAGAAGGTTCTCCTTGGGAGTTCAATCTGCGTGATGTCATTAGGTCATGTCAAATTATAGAAGGTGCGATATTTTCTTTTTAAATATATTTCTGTTTTCATTCTTAAATTTTTTTAATTGAGTGACAAATATTTTTCAGGTTTGCAAACTGCATAGTTGAACAATTTTCGTTTTCTATTGCTGTAATTATTATTCTGATATTAGTTAATTTGACTTGAAGGTACTCCTGAGATTACAAAGGTTGACACCTTTCTAAACATCGTTTACCTTCAAAGGATGCGCACTGCTGCTGACCGCCAAGAAGTTATGAAGCTTTATGAAGCGGTTTTTGGAGTAAAGCCCTCGATAGTTGAGTCCCCAGAACTGCATATCAGTCCCCAAAAGTTGATAGTTGGCAGTGCATGTGTTAGAAGAAACCATTTTCAGCCTCAAAAATTTTCGAAAAGTCAGCTTCACATCTTGTCTGGGTTCCGTCACACCTTGGAAGCTATTGTCAGTGTGTACAGCAACAGTGGTTGTGTATTTTAGTTGGCCCATATTCATCCGGAAAAACTTCACTGATTCGCTTACTTGCTCAGCTCACAGGAAACTCATTGGTTGAGTTGAATCTTTCCTCTGGACTGACGTTTCAGAGTTACTTGGATGCTTTGAGCAGTATAATTCATTTCGCATATTTAGAGAGGTGATATCCCAAGTTGAACGTTATGTTGATGAATATTTTGCTCTACGATTGGAACTAAGCTGGAGGGATTTGATCAATGAAAGGAAAAGTTTGTTCACCAAGTGGCTTGCTTTCTTGGCAGCTAGTAACTACAATTCTTCTATGTCAACCTCCATGTTTGCGGAGTCATGGAATAATGGAACATGTGGATCACTTAACCCATTAATTGAGATTATTGAACTGCTGAGGGGTGATCTGGAAAAGTTCAACTTAACTGTATCGTGGTCATACCATGACCTGAACAGAACCCTAAAGACTGTTTTGGACTTGCAACAGAACAAGAAGATTCAACAACCTGCAAAATTGAATGGGTTGCTGGAGATCTGATCAAGGCCATCGAGCATGGTGAATGGGTTGTTTTAGACAATGCAAACCTCTGCAATCCCACGGTTTGTTGATCATCCTTCTTCTGGATATGCTTCAAACCCTTTTAGTTATTGATGGTTTCTTTTCTAGTGGGCACGGAATACTATTCTAAGGGGTTGTATGTTTGGACGTAAAAGCCGTAATTCGTAAATGACTTAACAACCCAATTATAACTACGACGTTTGTTTGGACCGTAATTCGTAAACACTTACGCAACTCAACTACCACTCACTTGTAACCCACTTACCACTCACAGCCCACTTACAGTTAATTTTATGGTTATGTAAATTTGTATTATTTTTTATGTTAATTTATTTTTTTTTATTTAGCATTTTTAGTATTTATTTGCAATATTAAAAAATTTTAAATCACCAAATAGTAATTTTTGTGGTCAACTTTTTCACTTACGATTTACACATTACGACAACCAAACACCGTAAAACAAAATACACTTTTCCACTTATAACTTTATATTACCAACCAACACCGTAAAACTTACATGCACGTAACTCATTTACAACTGTAAAAGAATTTACCAATTACGATTTACGAATTACGACCAATTACGACAACCAAACAGACCCTAAATGATGAATATTTTATTGTTCTTTTTTTGTTTTTTTATTTTTGAAAATCTCCAGGTTCTTGATCGGATCAACTCTTTGGTGGAACCAGATGGGTCTATCACGGTTAATGAATGTGGTCTAGTTGATGGGAAACCGGTGAAACTTGTTTCTCATCCTAAATTTCGGATATTCCTCACTATAGATCCAAAGCATGGGGAAGTTTCAAGAGCAATGCGAAATAGAGGATTAGAGATATTTATGATGCACCCTAACTGGTTTGATGAGACAGAAGTTAATGATTGTGACAATAGTGAGATAAACGATGTGAGGAAGTTTCTTGTTCTCTCTGGTATACCATTCAACAGGTTGATTTTGGCAATGAGTGAAGCCCATATGTACGCAAAAAATGCAGGATTGCGTCTAGGTGTGCGCATTACTCTACTTGAGCTTAGCCGTTGGACTCAACTGTTCCAACAGCTACTCATGAATGGCAATCAGCCTGGCTGGAGTCTTCAAGTAAGTTGGGAACATACGTATCTATCGTCATTGGGAGATGCTGAGGGAAGGGACACAATTGAGCAAGCAAAATTCTCTTGTTTGTCTGATACTGAGTGGTATAAATCAGACATGACATTAGGACATTCCTTGTCACTACCAGGGGGATGGCCATCACCACATTCAGTTAGAAATTTTGTGTGCTACTCTAGAGAAGCATCTATAAGAGAGAATTGTGTTTATTTAGAGTTTCTCGCTTCTCAGTATGGTGCTTATAAATTAGATGCTTCCCAAAATATCACTTCCACATGGGATAAGCATATGAATACTAGGCCATCTTTATTGCCGAAAAATATTGTACATCATCTCCTGTTCCCGAATATTCCTTATCAGCAGAAGCTTGCAGAATGTGATGTGACTCTGATCAACCACATGCTTTCCTTTGCTGCAAATTGGACGCTTGAACAGGCAACAGAAAATGATTTCCCACTTTATGTCCAATGGTTCAACTGGTGCAATAATAAGTTGCTACCTTATTGTCACTTTTTTGAAACATTCTTGAAAATTCTTGAAGAAGAACGAGATCATCCCATTTGGCTTTGCATTTTCAAATGTCGGAAGAAGATTATATCTCATCATAAATTAGATGTGCATGAACCACTCATTCCATTGCTGTCAGCAAAGTCGGTTGAGTTGGCTGGCTTAGATGGATCCCTGATGAAATGCAAGAAACTCCTTGATAATGCACTGCGCTGTGTGCCTTTGTTGCGACTGACTTACTGGCATTGGATAGCCGAAGATGATTATGCCAACAGAGAAGTACTCCAGTACTCAATATTGCCAATTATTACCTCTCTAAGAGGTTTGGAAAGTAAGGTTCTTAGAGTAATCATAGAATCCCGAAAATTGATTCAGACCTACTCAAATCTTCTTCAGCATCATATATTATTTTGGAAAAGTTTTACATCATCTCATTTTGAGCACTTGTCGGTTATTTGGTGCTGGCTTAAGAAGGAAGCATTGAAGCTGCAGCCTAGATTCCCAGAAGCAGTGAGTGCTTTATTGGTAAGTTGGTGTTACTTGGCTCTTACATTGAACCAGCTTTCCCTAGAAAGAGTTCAAAGCTGACAATGGTGTGGGTGCAGGTGGAAGGTTTAAACCTCAAGAATATTCCAGGTTGCAGTATCCACAGGGATGCACCCACATTATGGGTTCATGGAGGTCATCCATTTCTTCCTTCTTCTGCTGACGTATATTACAAAATGCATCAACTTTTTAGCTTATGTGATGAGATATGGCCGAGGTCAAAGAACCAAACAACTAGTGGTATGGTTAATAATCTTTTTCATGTTATACCCTTTGTTTCTTCAGATAATTATGTTGTATACTTGGTCGTGTTCTTTTAGATTATTCTGTGGATTTTGGGGATGTTCTATCAGCTAATGCAGAGCTGCGGCAGATAGCAATGCAAGGTATTTATCCTGCTCTGACTTTTTTCTTTTTCTCTCACTCTAATAATCAATCTTTTTAGACTGGACCTTTCTCCTCTTAATTGATTTTTCTTTATCGTTTCCATTTTATCTCTTGTTCGTAAAAGAAATTCAATTTGTATCTCTTCTGTACCATTTATTTATTGTGGGTTTGTTATTTGATATGTGTGTGTGTGTAGAGAATGTGTGTGTGTGTGTGTGTGTGGCGTGTGCGCGCGCGCGCATTTGTATGTGTGTATTTAAGCTTTGTAAGAGCTCCACGGGAGGCCATCTCATGGATGATTCGAACATCTCATCTTGATCTACATGCTATAGTTAGATTAAGTATGAAAAATCAAGTGATTTCAAGCCGTTTTACCCATGCATCAAATGACATCTTTTCAATAGCTAATATAAAATATTTTTTGTAACCACTTAATGCATAGGTAAAAGGTTTGAAATTGCTTGATTTTCATGATTAGCCTAATTAGAGTATGTAGATCAAGAGGAACGGTTCAGATCATCCATGGGATGACCCAGCGTGGAGTTCTCACGAAGCTTAATTTGAGGAGCGTTCTCATAGGATCATTTCCATATATATAGATGTATATGTGTATATATATGTATGTTTGTATATATGTATATATATGTATGTATGTATATATATATGTGTGTGTGTGTGTATAGACACACACACACACACACACACACATATTTACATACATATGTGTGTGTGTGTGTACATGTGTATATATGTATATATGTACATATCCATATGTGTGTGTGTGTGTACATATGTGTATATATGTATATATCCATATGTGCGTGTGTGTGTACATTTGTGTATATATGTATATATGTACATACATATGTATATATGTGTACATATGTGTATATATGTATATATGTATATATCCATATATACATATGTACATATATACACATATGTACACACACACACATACACACACACACACGCACATATGTATATATATAGACACACACACACATACATATGTGTGTGTGTATAGACACACACACACACATACATATATACATATACATACACACACACACATATTGTACAAACTTGCGAGTCAACTCGGGCGAATTGCCAATCTACTCAGATCAGGAGAAACCCGAGTTGGATTGAGTTTTGAGTTTTAAAACACTGATTGCAAAGGACTCCTCTTATTCAACTGAAGCACCCAGTGGATTGCCATCTTTCCATGGTGAGGCTAGATATACCACATTGCTTTGATACTCACATTGCTTTGATATTGTTGTTAATCTTTCTTTTGTTCTGATTAAGTAAATACGAGTGCTAGTTTCCTAGAGTGTAGCCATTTTCAGAGAATCCTTTTGCACCTTAGTCGGTGTAATCAAGTCAGTTCATATCATACTGTTCTTTTGGATCTATAGCTTCTGACCCAGGATTTGACAAGTCACTATTTAAAACCAAATATAATCAGGTAACTCCATAATAATAATATAGGGTGTTTACAAGATTTGTCCATTTTGCCACCATTATATGCAACCATGCGTGACGTGCCGTGCCGTGCCTTTCCTTTTCATTTGTTTAATCATGACATTCTTATTGATTATCCACCTACACCATGGATAGGTGGACAATCTGTTAGAATCGTGGATAATCTGTTAGAATGGGAATTGCGTAGTCTTCTGCTTCATCTCATCCCCATAAAAGTTTAGTCTGCTTTCATTTTCTTTGTTTTCTAATATATACACTTTTTGGGTTTGTCTTTTAGCTGTTTGCATGTTGTCATGTACTACAACAAAGGGTGATCAAGATGCCGCTGACATTGTGTACCAGTTGGAGGATTTACATAAGGTTCACTATCTTTATAATAATTGGAGGCTATGTTGTTTGTTCATTTGATAGTTTCCCTATTAACTTTTTTCTTTAATGCAGAGTCTTTTGATAAAGTTTGAACATGAAAAGAAAAACCTTCAAATGGCTTTTCAGTCCATAAAAAACTTGAGTACCTCTGCAGTGGGATGTTCAAATACGACTTGCTGTACTTTATCTGCTGAGATGTTATGTACTAAATCTGGTTTTGATAGTTGGATGGTGATTCTCCCTATGCTCAACCAAAAAAGTTTGGCCCTCGATGTCAACTTACTCCAAGAACTATCAAAGAGTGTATTGGTTGATCGTGATGAAACTTATCAGGTTGGTGCTTTAGTTGATACTTGACCGCATATACTTAAGTATCTTTTTGAGTAGAGGCTTCAGGCTTTATATCTCTTTAGCTCTTCCTGATGATCTTTACACTTGAATTTCATGCTAATATTTGTTATTGTGATTATTCATTATCACATAAAACAGCAGGCGGCTTCATATAACATTACAATTTTTATGAAAGCAACATTTATTTTTCTGCAATTCGATATAATCAACACAATCAGGGCATTGCCAAAAGTCGACCATTTTTAAGAATTGATTCACTATGAACAGTCAATTGAGGGTTAGTTATACAACATTGTTCTTGCTCAGATCCACCATTATTATGACACAAGGATTGAGCGGACCTTGTTTTTGAGTTGGTTCTGACAGGTTACTTTAGGGCAAATGCGCTGTTTCCTTCAAACTTAGGGCCATATGTCACTGTATCAGCAAACGTACCTATTGACCTTTCAGTTCAAGCATGAAAAGTTATGACACAATCTGCAGAATTGTCTTTGGATGGATTCACGTTGTTTACAGTGAAATTAAAGTTATAATGGGAAAAATAGTTTTGCCTATTTTTATTGGGTAAAGGCTTATATTATAATAATATATAGACTAACCTGGACACTGCTGAGTGATAGAAGCAAATTTGTGATTTTCATGGGAGTAGGGTTAGCGGGTTCTCACTCAGAAAAATTATTATACATTTATACTGGGACAGTAATTTAATAATTGTAATCACTACATTTTTTCATGGGTGCACATCTGTTGGTTTGAGATTGAGATTAGACTTACACAAAAGGTAGATATGATCCGCCTTATAAGGAAGAATGTACTTGTTACTTGCTTGTGAAGAAAAGAGTAAATTTCAGAAAGACCCCCTGTGCTATTGACCATGTTGCACTAATACCCCCTGAACTAGTTTAGTAAGTACATCTACTGAGTTAAAAGTGTAATTTTTTCCTGTTTCGCCCCTCATGTCTTTCTTCTTAGCTCCTTCCCTCTTTTACTTCTCTCTCGTATGCTTTCCAAACCCATCTCTTAAATTAAACCTAGATCATCTTTTATTCTCCTCTCTTCTCTTCCACTACTCTTTCGCCTTCAACAGTTACCTCTTCCCTTTTTCATTCCTCCCGCTTCTCTCGTCAAAATTCATCCTTCAAATAAACTCAGTTTCTTCCAAAACAAACTCTCTTTCCCTCTTCAAAATATAGACCAAACCCAAAACAAATACCCCCTCTCCTCTTTTTTTAAATCTAAACCCAAACCCAAAATCTTTACTCTCTCTCCAAACCTAAATCTTTTCTCTCCAAACCCAAACACTTGTCCAAAACCCTCTCCAAATTGCTACTTCTACAACTGGATGTGGTTACTGTTACTGCAGTTTGCTACAGATTGCAGGGGGTAGGGAGGAAAGAATAGATGGGAAAAGATGGAGGGAAAGGGAGGAGTAGTGAGGGAGAGATAATCAAGGAAACTGATGAGAAATTAAGATAGAGAGAGTGTGGGTCAAGAAAAGAGAGGGAGGGAGAGATATACAAGAAAAATCGTAAGAAATTAAGAGAGAAAAAGAGGTTCAAATAAAGAAGGAAAAAATAGAAAAAACAGCAAAAGAGATAGAAAAGGATAAAATTGGAAATATAAAATAATTCTTGACCACAACCATTAAGTGAGGGTGTTTATGCTAATAACCTAGTTCAGGGGTTATTGGTGTTACATAATTAATAATACATGGGGTCTTTCTGCAAGTTATTTCTGCAAGTTACCTTGAAAACAATGTGGTAGTCGCCTCGCTACAGTCTTGAGTGAAGACTAATTGTTGGGTTTAGTCAAGACAATACTGCAAGGCTGACTGACCCCCAACCACACACACACCCCCCCACACCCCCCCCCACCCCAAAAAAAAAAAAAAAAAGAAAAGAAAAAAGGAACAATATAGTATGCTTTACTTGATCAAGTATGTGATTTGAGTTCAGACAAGTACTGGGGGAAAAATCATTTTCCAGATTGTTTAAGCTTTGGCTTTGTGATGGTGCCTCTCTCATTTCAAAAGTCTTTTGAGTCTATCTAGCTGCAGTTAGAATGTCTTTTCTTTTTGCTCTATTTTGTGTAGTCTCCCTTGTCACCTTTCTATTCATACTATCAGGCATCAGCGTTCAATCCTCTGAAACTTTACTAACTACCACATCTTGATTATTTTTGTGATCTTTTATTGTTAGGTAGCAAGTAATACTGCTGTTTTTTTTTGCACATCACTTACGCTTTACTGTTTTATTCTTTGAGAATTAGATTTTCATTTTTGGTTGCATGAGCTTAAACTGCATAAGGTGGTTTGTTTGCTCGACGGCTAGTCCATTGGGTTCGTTTATAGAAAACCCTCTATAATTTCTATTCATCTGAAATTTGGCACTAAACGAGATCGTAGATGTCATGTTTATACAGAGTCCGATAATATTGTCAGAATTTCCTGTGTGGATCATGTATGCCTTCTTAATATAGATTTGTTCTCCTTAGACAATCCCATTATGATAGGAAGACATGGTGATGATTATTGGTAACAACTTAGGCCCATTTATATTATTTAGAACCCAAACATTCCAACAGCCCCTCACATGGATGACAGTACACATTCTTATGTAAGCAAAACAACAAATATGAGTAAATAAATGATGTTTATGACAAAACATTCAGTAACTATAACCACTTTTATCTGTAAGGCTTAAACAGTTAGGAAGTGGGCTTATATATATTATTTAAAGGCAAAATACCAACACGGGCCATCAAGCAGTAGAATTAAACTGTTAGATGTGTTGAAAAGAGTTGAATTGTTAGTGTTAAAGAAGCAATGTGTTACTTATATACAGGCACATATTATAGAAGATTTTTTTGGCTATTCAATGGACAATTGTCTGATCTTATGTTGTTATCGACTTATGGTTATAGACTTTCCTGTTAGGGTGTAATTTGTCCCATGTTTGTATCTCATTAAATACTTATTGTAAATTGCAGGTTCTGTTGAATACTTCCAGTTTTCTGCAGCAAAATTTAGACTACTCATTAAGTTTGTCATCGAGATCGCCTTTGGACTTTTCTCCACACCAGACAATCTTATGGATTCTGGATGCCTGGAGTTCTGTAGATTCTGGTCTGTAAATTTATAGCAGACCTGTTTTTTTCCTTTTTTATTATTAGTTCATTATTTGGACAGCAAGTATCTTATTTATGTTATCTATTTCTTTGGGCAGTTCATGTGAAAATTGCAAATTTACTTAATGAAATGTGGTTCACGTGGCACTCTTCTTTGTGGCATTGCTGTTCGGATATACTCAAGGTATCACAAGTTTATATTCTTGCAATTTGTTGTTCCGCATTCTGATATCTTGATACAATCACCATTTCACCTGGGCAGAAGTTCTCTCTGAGTGGCTGGAACGAGTCATGCCATATATTGCATCTAACAAGAACAACAATTCTTGACAAGATTCTGTTAGTTTTCTACAAACTCTTGATCAATTGTTCTTCCCATTGATATTTGTATGGCTAGTTTTAATCTTTTATTTATCGTGTTTCTTTGCCTTAATATATTTTGGGCTCCCTTTGCAGTTAATCTCTGCAATATGAATGCTTATGTTAAAGTCTTTATTATAGTTACCTATTAGCAGTCATATTGTAGTTATCATATTAGGAGTCATGTTTCTATATACTATTAGGAGTCATATTTTTATATGTTATTATGAGTCTTACTCATATTATGAGAATTGAAAAGTAATTGTATTGAGATTGGAATTTTTTTTATCATGTAATTGTGATGCATATATATTTGGGGCATTGCCCACATAAATAATAATACAAAAATCTCTTCTCTAAAATTCTGACATTGTACCAGAGCCAAAATCTTAATCCTATCATCTTTTTCTTCAAAAACCCTAAACCTAGTTTTTCTTTCCTTTGCCTAAAAAAATAAAATAAAATAAAATATTGCTCATGGGAATAATACCGCGGGTATTGTTCATCGCGAACAGTGCCGTGAATAGTATAAGGTATTGTTCATCTAACTAACCTCAAAAATGTAATTCTCTCTCTCTCCATCATCTCCTTGCTAACTGATTTTCAAACTGTCATGATCATCACGAACCTTAGTCGACATCAATTTCTGCATTATCCAAAATCCTCGGTTGCTCTTGCCGACTAAGTTTCTGGTTCCCGATCACCTTTGCAACACTTGCCAGCACTCCTGCTTCCTACTGCCTTAATATCACCAATGATCGTCGCCTATCATCTCCACAACAACAACTACAACATCTATAGTCTCTATCATCTAATGTCGAGGTTTTTGCTACTTCCTTTTGTCTCTAGTAAGTTAATTGTAACCATTTACTGCTCTTGTTGCGTCATCTATGCTTATTTCTATTGTCAAACTCAAGGGGGAGAATTATTTGCCTGTGGCAAAGTCTGTGCGCGTTTCTTGATTTTTACTCTACTGAGTTTGAGAAATCTGTCAAAATCTCATCTTCTACTGGATATTGAGTTTGAGAATCTTTCAAAATCTCATAATCTACTATTACTGAGTTTAAGGTTTCTCAAAACCTTTTCTTTTGGCTGTGTTCGAGGATCTCCAAAACAACTCTTACTGAATTTGCAGATCTTCAAAACCTCCACTTCTATTGAGTTTGAAGATCTCTAAAATCTTTATTTCTACTGAGTTTGAGGAACTTTAAATCCTAACTATAATCAAGGATCAGACGGTCTTCACGTTTTGATTGACAACTTCAACATCGACATCAATGCGTCAGCAGCGTGAAATCAGCAGTGTGGCATCGAATCAGCAGTGTGAGAACTTTATTTAGGATATGTTTTATTAGTATTTGTAACAAGCTGGGAATGATTGACATCTAAGCTCCAGCTTGAGGGGGAATGTTAAAGTTTTTTTTATTATTATAGTTAACTTTTAGGAGTCATATTATAGTTATCATATTAGGCGTCATGTTTCTATATGCTATTAGGAGCCATGTTTCTATATGTTATTAAGAGTCTTATTCATATTATGAGAAGTAATCATATTAGGATTAGAGGTTTTCTTATCATGTAATTGTGATGCCTATATATTTGGTGCCTTGCTCACATCAATAATAATATGAAAATCTCTTCTTCTAAAATTCTGACAAATTAAATTTCCTATATCATTAAAAAAGTTAGATTCCTTTACTTGTTGAATGGGAAAAGGAAAATCCAGCTAATTCACTGCTTCAGTTTTTGGTTTAATATCATTTGGTTGAACTCACCAGCTACATGGTAAATTTCTCAGATGATAGTTCCTTATAACTTTGTATCTGTTTCAGTGAAGGTACATTTTTCATTAATGATTACGATATGCAATGCGTGAAGCTTAGAGTTGTATCCAGGAATCTTTGGCAAGATGTTCCATTACAGGAAGATTTTGTTGGTGTTCTTTCGTCTGCTGCTGGTTCTTTATTCAAGCAGGTAATCTATTTGGTAATGGAGGCTCATTTCTATGGTTATCTTGGTATTTATCTGTAATCTTGGCTTTCTGGCTACAGATACTATTTGTGCATAAAAAGTCTTTTGATGAAGATGCATTTGGGAAGATAAAGTCGACTCTTTATCAATTTACAGAAAATGGTGCATCTGTAAGTCTGCTCCCATGAGTACATGAATGCCATAATGTGTAAAGAGATGGTATTGGTATTTTCTTGCTATGATTTAAATTATATTGCGTACATGGGGAATTTGCGGTTGGTTATTTCTCGTAGTTGATGCTTCTGGAAATCTTTATTCTTCAAACCATTCAAGGCTACACTGTTAAATCTATGGGAATTTCTCATTAGTCTTTATTATTGAAACTATGTAAGGCTATAAGAAAGCTTGAATGGATCTTTCAGAAGCTATGGTATCACAGGCTTGGACCTCACTTTTATTTATTTACTACAAAATAACTCTTGTATATGTTCAACGCAGCAAAAGGAGATACAGTGTTTGAAGACACTCATCTCCTCATCGAGCCACGGCATTCTGACTTCCCTTGTGGACCCTGTTATAGAAGCTTTGCTTGAAGAGCTATATATTAAACACCAGTCTCGTGGTATGTGACAGTTTGGTATTTTTGTGTTATCATTCCTGGGGGTTATTATTAGTAAATTATCTCTCTTATACAGTTGAATTAGATGGCCTTCCTATGAATATTTATTTTTGGTTTTGTTCTCTGCCGTCCTTAATTTCTTCTTTTCTCTAATTTATGTTCGTCTTAAAACTTCTCTGCAGACTCTCTCTACAATCTTGCTTTTGCATGGGTACACATTGGTGTGTTGCGCTTCCGTCTGTTGCTGAACCCAGATGCTCTTGATCCAGCAATGAAGTATGCTTACAAGCACTCAATTATAGAAGAAAAACGGTCCTTACTTGAGCTTGAAGTCAAGGTCTCTATAAACTAAAATTTCTTGTTTGATATACTAGTTTATTCCATCCACTAAATTCATATCCACAATTAAAATTATTTTAGTGAAGCATAGCCTTTAACTGCTAGATTACCAGTGCGGACTGATGGCGGTAGTAAAAATATCAACATAGTAAATGGCAGTATTGTCATGATTTTGCCCTTGTGGGGATGCATTCGGAACTTCCTACTCTGCTGAAGATAGCAAAAACAAGGCTGCTATCCCAAAACTTTGGTCAGCTTTATGATTCCTTCTCCAAGTAGTTTGTTTAAGGGCAATCTCATCTACTAAATTAACAACTCTCTCTCTTTCTCTCTCTCTCTCTCTCTCTTACACACACACACAGACACACACACACAGAGAGAGAGAGAGAGAGGGTGGGTTGGTGTGCTGGTGTGTGTGTGTTGGGGGGGTATCACTCTAGTTTTGATAATGATTAACTCATGTAGTTATAGTACTAATGATCTTGTGTTTAAATTAGTCTCAGATATTTGATCAAGATCTTAGTAGGTGTTAAGCTTTAACAAAGGATTTAAGGTCAAGTTTTGGAGTTAGCACGTGTTGATTTAAGAGCTCGCGCATCAAGATTGCATCGAGTACTCAAGAGGAGTTTAGCTCATTGGATCAAGGTTTGGACCAAGTCAAGAAGGATAAGAAGATTTTCAAGAGAAGATTTTCAAGAAGACTTGTGTCATGTTTGCAAGTATCAAGATTTTATTTTTAGATAAAATGTAAAGGATAGATTAGTTGGTGGATTGCTCAAGTTTATACACACACACACAAGATTTATATGTGTTTTCATAAAATAATTTTTATTTTAGAAAAATACCATTTTGGTTTTTAAGCTTCAAAATATACATGTGTTTTGTCAAAACTTATTTTAGAGCTTATTGTCAAAAACATAGATATTTCGTCATATATGTGTAGTGGATCATATCCATACACACTAAGCTTCAAAAGGGTTTAAAATATCTTGTTTTTGTATTTGAAGAAGTTTTAGAAAAATCATTTTTAAAAATATAGATTTTTGTTTAAGGCAAAACTTCTATATTATAAAAATAGTTCAAAATGTTTGAAATATGTTTTGATTTTTAATCAAACATGTTTGTATATCAAAGTATATCAATGAACTTATTTTTGTAGAATTTATGAGATTTTATGGGATTTTATTGAAGGTAAAAAAATAATTTTAATCCCTGAAAAATGTTGGACTGGCCTTCTGCCGGTCGACCGGCCGGTCGACTGAGCCAGAAGTCGGTCGACCGGGCGGTCGGCGGATGTGCACAAATTTGCACAACCTGTTTAGGTTGGAGTGCCGGTCGATCGACTCAGTCGACCACCAGAGGGAGCTCTCTGGATCTGGCCCCGGTCGACCGGGCGGTCGACCGGCAGAGAGCTTCTGCTCTCTGTATTCAGGTCTCGGTAGACCGGCCGGTCGACCGATGGCATAACGGTCAGAAATCTGACCGTTGGCCAGTCGACCGGGCGGTCGACCGACAGCAGAGATTTCTGCTGAGTTGGACCCCAACGGCTAGTTTTTGGATGCCTATATATTGGAGTTCCCTTGGACTATTTTCTACAAGATTTGAAGTGGGTTTTCTACCTAGTTTTTCATACATCTTTTAGTGTTCATCTCCACTTGTTTAAGAACCAAAATTTTCATATCAAAAGGAGAGTTTATCAAGAGGTTTTCAAAAGTGATTCTTTTAGTTTTTCGCCACCAAATCAATCCAAGTTTTTCTCACACATACTTGAGCTTTCCATTGCCATATCTATCCTATAGGAGAGTTGTATGAGAGTATTTGTAGGTGATCAAAGTGTCTAGATCACCAAGTGTTCATCTTGTATTTGAGGAGGCGGACTTGTGGGTTCGCGTTGTTTCGAGATCTGGTGGGAGCTCGGTGTAGAGGTGCGGCCTCGGCAAGCTAGTGTGCTTGCGTTTGTTGTTCTTGCAGGAACAGTTAGGGGACTAGTGCGTCCAAGAGTTCTAGTGTGAACTCCTTATAGGTGTTGCGGCATCGAGTGATCCGGTGGAATCGGTTTTTAGTGGAAATCCTTCATAGTGTTGAAGGCGGGGACGTAGAGTAAGGGTGCTCGAACCTCGAAACAAATCTTCCGTGTTTGCGATTGCTCTCTCTATCTCTTACTTGTGTTTATCTCTTTTATATGCTTGATATATTTGTGTTATATTGATACATGCTTGGGATTGTTTGCTCACACTTGTACTCAAGCAAGAGAGTCATAGCGGCACCTCAACTCTTATTTAGAGAAATCTTGAGGAGATAGTCCAGAGCCCTTCACCGGGAATTCGGCTATACTCTTAGGTTATACGTGGTGTGTTTAGCTCAATAGTTTTTAGTTTGCATAAATAGTTTTAATTTCGCATTAATTCATCATTAGATTAGCTAGTCACCTATTCACCCCTCCTCTAGGTGATTTCAGGGGTGACAAACATGAAAAAAAATATTCAAAGAAGGCCACTTTTCCTTTTTTTTTTTTTCCCAAAAAAAGGTATTATAGAGGGTAGATGTTTTTTGGATCCAATAATTGAAATTAGTTTTTTTTTTATTTTGCATCACTCTTCCACTATGTGAAAAGTATAGGCTCCACAATAGATTGAAGTCTATGGATGATCAAGCTTTCACCATATCAGATATCTCCATAGAGAGACTATGTATGTAGGTATAAATGTATGTATCTCAAGACTTGAAAAAACATTTAAAGAAAAAACTAAAAAAAATAAGTACTATAAAGGAGATTTTTTTTTGATCCAATAATAGTAATTAGGTTTTTTAAATCACTCTACCATGTGAAAAATCTAGGGCCCACATAATAGATTGAAGTCTATGGAGTATCAAGCTTTTATTATGGCAGATTTCTCCAAAGAGAAACTCATTTAAATGAACAAATCAAGAAAGATATTCAGAATTGAGGGGCGCAAGTTCAGTTTGCTCCGGTCCTTATGTGCTTTGAAGCATGCTAGCATAAACGTGTATATCAGCCCAGTGCTTGAAAATTCAGCCTGTGTTCTAGCAATTGGTAACATACTGAAGTTTGTATGTTTTTAGTTTTTTGCTCCCACTGTCAGCCAAAGCCTTTCAGACTTCCCCTCTGTTGCATGATATGTAGTGTTAAAGAGAGCCTATTGAGTCTCGATATCCTATCTTCTAAAACTTGTACACTAGGACACTTGACACCTGTGTCCTGTGTCCAAGTAACCCTGCTGATCTGTCCCCTAATAAATTGTTTTTGGCTTTATGTAGGTGCGGCAAGAATGTGAAAATTTAGCAGGAAAGAGGTCAACAGCACGTGACAAACAACAAAGAGTTTCTTTGTTACAGAAACTGGAGAAGGAACAAAAACGGGTTCATTCAAAGGTCATGCTATTCACACTCCATCCATTTGCACAATTGTTCTTGACTTGTAATCTAATTAGATTACATATGCCTGAATTTACCTTGGTTATAATTCAAAATACAATATCTATAGTAGTTGGTTGTCAATGGCAAATATGAATTTGGAGCTCTTGCATTATACTTTTTTTATGGGAAGTAAGATCACAAACTTTGATCGATTCATTTCCAGTTCAAAATAACATTTTTATGTGTATGAGTAATTAAGATGCCCCGTAAATAAGTTCACCAAAGCTAGAATGCTGACATAATTTCTTCCTCACAGCTTGTGTTTCGTCCTGAACCTTCAAAATATAAGAAGCTGAGTTCTGAATGCACTGATTTTCTGGAGGTTGTTTCTTCCTGCATGGCACTTGTAAAAAAATTGAAACTCAGTGCGGATCCAACAGTATTTGATAGAGCCAGCAACTGGCAGGTATGAAATTCTTGTAACAATCTTCTACATCTACTTTTGGTCTTGGGAAAATGAAATCATGCTTACATTATTTTATGTTCATCATTTATTCTTCTTGATACTTTTTTTCTTTCAAAAATTCAGGTGACTTCATCCTTGTTTATTGATAGACTGTCAGAAGTTTATGCTGAATATAAAGATTTAATTCAGCCGGTTCAAGTTGCCATTTATGAAATGAAATTGGGTGTATCCTTGGCCGTTTCTGCTGCTGTAGAGAGAGAATATTTGAAGAAGGTTGATGGAGAAAATAGTCAAAGGATTTTGGCAAGTGATGATTGTTCCAGCTTTAACGAAATTTCTTTTCCAGATGATATTATTGTACCTAATGTTTCTTTTGTTATAAACAACTTATTTCTCACTCATGAAACTTGTCGACAAAATATTTAGTATCACTGGATTTTACCAGTTCCTGCATGGTATAGGTCTTACGGTTGTGTGTTTTGTGTGCTTATGCATTTCTGGTATTATGTTTGCTTATTTTCTTACATCTTTCAATTTTGCAAATTCATTGCTCCTGTATCAGTTCATAATTGTGATTGAGAGTGACTTTATGTTGCAGGCTACTATCCATTCTCTAATGCAGTTTCCCAGAGAGTTGCCACACGGCTTTATTCCTGACTATATAAAGTCTATGATCATGCCTTGCAACGTAGATGCTTCAAAAAGCATTCAAGTTATTGACATTAACTTTCTGAAGAAGTTGGCTACTATTTCTAATGAATTCAGCTCTGATAAAGTGGTTAGTAGATGAGTCTCCTGTCTTACCTATTGTTTATGTAATTTCTGCATTATTTGTTAATGCTTCACGTAATGGACAATAACACTTTCCTGATGAAATGCCTTCCTTGGGTCTCACTTGTACAGCTACAATCTATGGTTCAGCACAGTATCCTCATTGGAGCAGCACACCATGCTTCCAGTTCTCTTGTTATGGATAAGGCTTTGTTTCTGGTACTCCTCTATACAGAAATGGAATGTATTATGTGAAACTTAATTTCTAGGACTGACGTCATGCCATGATGCTTTTTCTTGCTAGCTCTTGAATGAGATATTTGATCACTTTGTTGGCCTGTGGATGGAAATGAAGTCACAAATCAAAATTAAGGAAGATGGCGATGCTCAATACTATAGATTTAGACCCCGTTCCATCATGATAGAAGACATTGTTGAAGGAATTTTTCTTCAATCTGTATGTCGGATCCTGATGGGAGTTGGACATCTGAATCTGAAGAACAATTGATCGAACGAGAATTTACTGAGGCGGTACAATGCATATTTAGAGCTTTGTAGACTTGCTCCTATTTTTTGCTCATTCTTTGAGTTACTTACTTGTGCTACTGATTTTCTCAGAGGCAGTCTGATAAAGATGATGAAAACATGGAGGAAGATTGGAGCCTGATTCCAGAGTCCATTTTGAAGAGTTTGGTGCTTGTCCATAATCAGTTATTTGGGTCAAGAGACCTTGTGGAGCGTGTAAGTTCCTGCTCTTTTTATTTTTTTTCCTTTCGCAGAATTTTTATGCGAGTCATCTGCATTGAATATGTTAAAAGCATGGCCCCACTTTCCTTTCTTTCATATTGTTAGCAAACAACTGGTTTTGCAGTGGTAGTAGGCCAGTACTCGTATTTCATCCCTTGCTGTTGCTTATGTTTTCTTAAGTTTATGTCATCACTCTTTATCACAGAGTATCTTCTCAAAGTCCCTCCTGCACTGAAACTTTAAAGTTGATGTGAGGGTTGAGAGAAAATTTTTCTATATTTAACCCCCCCAAAGAAAATAAAATAAAATAAAATAAAAAAAAACCAGGCGCAAATAAAAAGAAAACCAACCAACCCTTGAACACTGTTTTTATGGAGAAACTAGGACTTTTCTGTGTTGTGGTATTTTCTGTCCTTTTCCAATCTGCTTTTAAGTACGTGCCTAGTTGGATTCGGATTTGGGTGGTCCTTATATCATCTTAAAGTCCGCGGCACTTCAATAAAACTATTCTGTTTACAGTGAGGGTTCAGGGATATGCATTTATATTTTTACACTCCCTGCATGCTGAACTCCCTTTCCATGGATGAGACCGGCGACATTTGCATAGCAATATTTCTTTTTAATCGGCATTTAGATATGAGCCTAGAACTTGGACATTTGTGGTAATACCATCTCAAAGTCCTTGCTACTGCACCAACACACTTGAGTTCATGAGTTTTGAGGGATATTTATTTTTATAGTCTAACATATCATTTCTCAGCTTAAAGTCTGGTCTATGTTGTTTATGTTATCAACTTTATATTGTACCGGCTTAAAGGAGATGGATAGTGAACCGCTTTACATCTCTCCACCTAAGGCTTTGACTAATGCCATAATTATTAACTAGTATATCTCACCTGCTTATTCACAAAGAAAGCAAATTGATGAACTGATATGCATTTTTCATGTGGTTTTAATTCACCTTAAAGTGACAAATTTGTCTGTGATCTTTTTTCAGCCTGGCATTTTCGAAATTACTAGTGAGGACAGATTGCGTTCCTTCATGGACTCATACAAATTGGGGGCCAAAATAATGAAAGGTGTGTTTTCCCTCTTGGTTAGAGATTAGATAGACTGTGGGTGCTTCACCTTGCTACAGAAAGCTGATTGTGTTGTCTTCTCTGATTCCAGACCTACAAGCACTAGCATCTGCCACCCTGGATGACAGCCTTATGCCTGAGCACTTACTTTACATTTGTGTGGAGTATGAACAAACCGTGGGATCCATCTCTCAAAAATCTCGTGGCTACAATGTCTACAAGGTCATGCCCCGAAACTATTTATGCTCTCTCTCTCTCTCTCTCTCTCTCTCTCTCTCTCTCTCTCTCTCTCTCTCTCTCTCGGGTGGGTGGGTTGGGGTGTTATATGTCAAAAGAAAACTACATAAATAAATTAAAAGAAAAAAAAGGCCTCTCTCATAAAGCTTAAATATTTTTCAAATTTTGTAACAGGATTCAAATGCATCAGTTATGTGTAAAATGGTACAGCCACTGACTTCTGTTCAAGAGAAAGTCTTATCACTTTTGGAGGAGTGGCCGGACCATCCTGGTCTTCAAAAAATTTTGGACATTTCCAATACCCTTTTAACTATTCCATGGGGCACCCCTGTGTCAAAGGTATGTAGTGTTTTTTTTCCCTTGATTATTATTCTAGATAGCCCGTGTGGAGATTTAATAATAACCTTAAATGTATTGTTATCTTTCATGTGAATTGCAAAGGCATTGCTTGGATTGCAGCTTCTAGTTAGTAGAATGCAGTCATTGCAGGAAAACTTTTCTAGGTTCTCTCTTTCTGGTAAAATTTAAACCTTTGTATCTTCTTTTTCCTTCAGCCTATTGTGTTTCAGATGTTATAATCTTCTCACCTACAGATCAGCTCCACCCAATTGGAACTCTAGTGTCTTCATGGCAAAAGCTTGAACTAGATTGTTGGCCTTCCTTGCTTGATGAAGTTCAAGAACAGTACGTGACAAATGCTGGAAAGGTCAGTTACTACTTAATTAGCCACCAATTGATTTATTTCTTTACTTGTCATGTATTTGACAACTTTCTTTCATCTGCTTGGTATTGCAGTTATGGTTTCCCTTGCGTGCCGTCCTTCTTCGTAATATATCAGGCGGTGGGGAGATTCATAGTGAGTTTACAATACAAAGGTATGTCTCATTTTATCGGGTTATTATTTTTTTTTTGTAAATAGAATATATTTAAGTGTATATCTAACTGAACGTGGATTGCAGTGTGGAAGAGTTTATCCAGACTTCTAGCATTGGAGAGTTCTTGAAACGCCTTCAGCTTCTCCTTGCTTTCCATGGTCAGCTTAATTGTGGTGTTTGTTTGCAAGCTTATTCGAGGTAATTTAAGTGTTCCTTTAATAGAAAATTTACAAAATATTTCAGCGGTAGCTCCAAGATAAATATTCATATCCTTTTGCATGTTATCATGGTCATGATATCAGGATGCTTTATTTTGTCGGCATAGGTTTAAAAAAGTGAAGTTTTGCTAAAATAATGGAATATTTAACACATGATTTTAATATTTTATGAAGTTTAATGTAGTCATGTGTTATGCCAGAGTAGTATTTATCAATCTCTTATTAAATTTTTATGTTAAATTTAAATAACACAATTGTTGATGAAGGCACTAATGCTTTGCTACTTATATCCACGGCTTTGTCAGTGTTCTAAAAATTAATTTCATTATTCGTGTGGTCCAACACAAAATAATGATTAATCAGATTAATTAGGGATTAATTGGAGATTAATCAAAATTGAATATTTTAATATATTTAATTATATTTATACACAACTACATATAAATATATATAGTTTATTGTTGAAATGCCTTAATATTTTACAAGACAATATTTAGATGTGAAGGCATAAACAATGATATGATGAACAACAAGACAATATGAATAAATAGTTAAAAAAAAAAAAGAAGTAAAAGAGCTTATCTCTTCACATTAGTAATCCAAGATTTCAAATTTTGCAACATAAATATAAATCAAAGAACTTACCTACAAAGTAAGATAAATAAAAAAATAGTCAATTTATCAATTAAAATAATGAGCTTTAAAGACTGTGGAGAAATATTGTTAAATAAGTTAATTTGAAAAATAATAAAAAACAATAAAACATAAGTATCAGTTAATGCAAATATACAATAATAAAATATCATAATTCATCTACTATTTAATAAATGATAGATTAATCAGGTGCTTAATTGTTTTGGACTCGATTAAGCACTCGATTAATCTTTTTGGACCCGATTAAGCACCAGATTAATCATTTTGGACCCAATTAAGCGCTCAAGTGCATAATCAGAGCGCTGAATGTAATATTACACAGGCCGCCAATGATTAGGGTTGATCGGCAGATTAATCCAATCTTTAGAATGCTGGTGTTTGTTGATGAATAACATGGTCATGCTTAAGATGAGTGCTCTTCACTTGTGGTAAATATAATGTTAATGGTTTTGTGCGATTGCAAAACTAAAATTTTAAATTTCCAAATTTTAAAAATTTTCCATACCTTTATCCAACAGTGTAGTATTATGTTGTAAAGAAACTAGAAGTAAAGTGTGCAAATCCATCTGAGATTTACATGAAAGTTATTGATGTTTTGGTGAAAGCATGCTATGTTGCAAGAAAGTGCATGGAATCACACATATAATAGAAGTGGAATGTCGGAATGAGCTTTGTGCAGGTTTTGGAAGTGGAAGTGGGTAAAAATGTTCAAGAAATATTTAGAGTTAAGTTCTGCCAAAGGAACCACTGAAACTAGTGCTGTTGCCTTGCCTTTGGTTATTCGCACATGCAAAGTGTTCCTCATTAGTACACTCGATCACAGGATTTTCCCATCAGTTTCCACGATGGAGAAATTAAATCAATACTATCTGCTATGTTCTTAGAAAAAGCATGTTCTAGTGGAAAATTAAGTCAAATCCATTTTCCATTGCCTTTGTTGGAAAATGTTTTATTGTTTTGGATTTGCATACATGTGTCCCTGGACATTTAATTTAGGGTTGTTTCTTGTGTTTTTTAGAATTATCTTTACAATTATTTGTAGAAAGTTTTAGAGCTGTTTTTCTTTTTTGAGAAAATATTGGATAACTCCCATTCTCTCTTTTAATGGAGAAAAATTCTCACAAGTATATTGGCATCATTTCTTTGATCCAATGACCATCCAAGCAGGTCCTCTACTAGCACTACGGGTTCATCTTTTTTTGATTTAGAGCTATGGTTCTTATTAATTTTCAAATGTTAATCTTGAGGCTATTAACAGCATGTGTTATATTTATTTATTATTGTTGTTGCTGTTATTGTTGTTGTATCTTCTTAAAATATGCTAGGAATATTACTGCTTACTCTGATTTTATGTGGTTTATTATAAGATCCATTTTGGCTAAATATTTGATTGCTTCTATGAAGCAGTTTCAATAATTTATTGAATATGATATTTTTCTCCAATGATCTTTGAGTTTATGATATTTTTCAAAGCACTGCCTCAAGTTCCAACTCATTTGAACAAGTCTTTAGTGAGCTTGTCTGCAGGTGGCTTAAAAAAAATTCTTGCAAAAGAATGTTATAGGTAGTGCTTCCACTTGTTTTCCTAGTTTTACTAATACAATATCCTGTTGATATTTTAGATGTTAACAATTATAATTATGATGGGACACCATTAACATACCATTTATCCATTATCTGTCATCTATCGTACACAACTCAATCTATATAACTTATGGAAAAGTATGTGTTTTCTTCTCTCATTAATCTCAATTCACATTTATGCCACCATGGAATATAATTTTATTCCTTGGACATCTTTGTAGTGTAGAATATTGATATGCTAATATTTAAAATGTATCTTGGCACTTTGGCAGTCCTCATATGATGGAAAATCTGAAGATTCTGTACAATGCATTTGGATACTATGTACAGTTCATGCCTTTGTAAGTTCTCTAGAGATCAAAATTACATTAACTTCCTTGCTCCAAGTCTACCTATACAGAATTGAATATATTGTTCATAATTGAACTGCTTTCTTTCTCCCTTGCAGAATTTCAGAGCATATTGAATCTGGTAGAAATAATATAGAGAAAGAATTGAAAGAATGCGTCAAGCTTTTCAACTGGGAGCACTCGTCAATAGAAAATTTTAGAAGGACTAGGCAAAAGATCTGGAAGCTTGTCAAAAAATTCAATGTAATCATTCATCATTGAGCTCTTGAACATGTGTGGTCCCTTTTTTATTTAACTTGCCATCTGATCTCAAATCTAACTTCAAATCTATCACTTTATGACAGAAAGATCCTGTTTGTTGCTTTTGTGCTCAAGTTTGAATTGCTGAGCGTGAAACTAGAAAAAATGATGCTCTCTTACCACAGATCAATGTTCCTGACATGTAGAATTTTTTTTCCCCATCTTTTTTCCTGTTTGTGTGCAAGTTGCATTGATTACCCGTTTTAGGTTTGTAGGAGTTTAGACTGTCAGATTTTTTTTATTAAGTTTAGCTTTTTGATATCATTACCGCAATTTTATGAATGAGAGGTGATACTTTTTTAGGGATACTTGGACTACAAGTCAGTACCGTTGGTTTCTCTTCATTTCTACTAACTGACTGTCAGTATTAGCAATATCCTTTAATCTTCTAAAAGGAATTACAAATTGTTCATCATTTTTAAAATACTTGCATGGATATTTGTTATTGTTACGGTTGTCTATCACAAGAGTGTTGGATCTTTCTGATTGCAAATATTTCTTTGCGTAGGATGTTTTACAACAACCTGTAATGGTTATTCTTAACCAAGATGCAACACTAAAGAGAGAAAAGGCTCCATCTTGGCCGGAAGAGAAGATCTCTGATGATAATAATATAGATGACATTCAATTTCCATTGGATCTTGTGCTACTCAGCAATACTGAAAGGTTCTTTTCTTTACATTTAAGTTGTGTAATATGTTTGTTTTCATTTTAAAGGATCTGACAGTAATTTACCTTGGTCTAGGTTCTTCTGGTACAAGGAGTGGAAAATGAAAGCTGATTCAGTTCTTTATATAAGCCCTTCTGATGATGGTCTATTGCAAAACAGAGGTTGATTATAGTTTTTGTACATGACTGTATCAGCTGATTCTACAGTCCCTTTGGGCTTAAATATCTTAACTCTGTCTTGTTGCTGATGTTGCAGAGATTGCAGATTTGATCAGGCATGTTCTGTCTTCAGAACCCACACGTGAAAATTGTATGGCAGCGTGGAAGGAAGGTTGGAATTCACTTGAAAAGATTTGCAGGCATGCAGCTGAATTCTCTCATCTTTGGAAGCACGGAACCAAAAATCTTAAAAAGAGGAGGGCTTTGGGTGATTTATTGAAAACTTTGGAAAGATGTGGATTATCAAGACATAGATCCATGGTTTCTGAGGTATCAATCTGTTGTTACTTTTCGTTTCCTTTAAAATTGTAAGAATAAAACCTGCAAAGAAAGACATGACTAGGACACCATGTACTATGGACACTATCCAGACCCCAATATGCCTGTGAATGTAGTATATCATGCTGTCCTTAGATGACTATTAGAGCAAGTTGAGATGTCTTGCTTTAATGCAACTGTTCACTGATGATTGACATGCTAATTGTTGATTCTTTTCTAATCTATTCCTCCTCCCTTTTAACACTTAAGCCAAATTGTAAGATAGAGCTTGCAGATTCCTGATGACAGGTTGACTGATTCTGATTTCTTCTTTATCCTATTGTATAGCTGGAACTCAAATCCGGGCATGCCAGTAGCTCCTTTCTTGAGCCATCCTATGATGTGGTACATTTGCTTCAGTCAGAGTTTTGTCCATCTTCAAAAGATTCCAAGCAAAAGACCACAAGTGACAAATGTACGTTGACATGGAACGCTGCAAACGAGTACTACTTCAAAAACTTGGCAATGGTGCAGCAACTACGACAAGTTTGCCTCAATTTTAAGAAAGATCTCAGCCTGGAGCAGGTGAATTTATCTGTCTAGATACTTAATAAATAATTGATTATCAGGATGTAATTATGTTCACTTACACAATTGCTTTATTCAGGTTAATCAAGCAGTGTCTTTCATAGATCATTTAATAATCATACAGCAGGAGCAGAGGTGTGCTGCTTATGGTGTAGCTCAGCAGTTGACAAAGCTTAGACAGCAATTTTATAATTTAAGCAGCATAGGTACTCATGCAGATACATTAGATTATCACATTCGAACTCCTTATGGAGATATAGGCATCACTACTTTTTCTTTTGTAGGAATGAACGAAGGATGTTCCTTGACTGCAAACCAGCATGCCGTTCTTAAATGCATGTGGCAGCAAAAGGTAAGTGTCATTTGATTATATGATGGTTTGGCAAGTTGACAAGTGATTTACTGTTCAATGATGCACAAGATGCTATATTCATTTTTTTTTTGTTGCAGAATCTGTTTGATAATCTGCTTGCTATGTCAAAAGATGTGCAGTTATTGCTTCACAGCATCAATCAAAGTCATAAGAACAATTGCAATGTAATAAGGGCTGAAGTTGACATGGTCACCATGCTCATTGATAAGTTCATCCCAATATTTTCGAAGTCAAAAGTAAATTTTCTGATTGATCAGATTTAGTTAAATAGAGGGCGTCCTAGACTGTTCTCTGATTAGTATATTTTACTGCAGGGTTTATTAGATAAATACCTTCTTGGCAGTGATGGAGCAGTTACGGCATCAGTGACATTCATGCCCTTTATTGTTTCTAAGCAAATGGAAAAAATAGTGACAGACAATTTTCAAAATCTCAATACTTTTGAACAAGATATCAAGACTTTGCGCATGCAAGAAGATTCTAGGAAATCTGTGAAGGAATCTTTACTAAATCGTCTGGATGAGCTGATCATTAAGGTTTTTACCTCCCTAATAATTGTTTTTGTTCTTTTTCTATTTCATTACTTGCAAGCACTAATAATGCCATTTTTTTTAATGCTTCTTAATTATAATAGCAGTTTCCTCTCCCCTCTGTTCTTGATTAGAGATGTGCTCATCAAACCTAGTGTGGCTTCAAGGAAGCAAAGAATGACACCATTTTCCCTTTTTCTTAGGGTTCTTTTTCCAACTGTAAAAGGGTTCCTTGTGTTTTTATAAGATGGGTTTACAACTGCGAGCAAATTACTTTCCATGTGTTTGCACTAACAATTCTTGAATGCAAGTGGTTACTAAAGTTTGACAATAATAGTTTAGATTTGTATCACTTACCTTGATAATTGTTGTCGCTGCCGCTGCCGATTCTTTATAGTTTAGTGTGGGTATCATGTGTGTCCTATGTAGCACGGATACTTTGGTGTTATCCGTGTTGGATGCTAATCCGATATTCTGCTACTGGGCAGTTGCATGTCTCCTCTTGATTTATCTAAAATTTATCATGTGTGTCCTATAGTTCTATTATTTGTATTTATTTATATAATTTATCTAGTTTCTCAATGAAAAATATGATTGTTCACATAATTATTGATTTTTATGACTTGAAAAATATTATGTAATATCTGAGATATTGTGTTCTTTTAGCCTTTCTAGCCTTGCAAGCTTTACAGATTCATTCTACAAATAATGGAATTTATGCACACATGTAAATATGTTTAATTTTTATTGTACTTATATATCTGTACAGTTTTATCTATATATGTGTACTGTGTATTACTTGTGTATTTATTCATATAGATATACAAAATAACAAGTATATTCATATAATAGTTGTATCCTTCTCATACTCATGTCTGAGTTTTTCAAAATTAACTAGATCAATTGTATCATGTTGTACCCATATCTTGTTTTTATGTCCCTGCTTCATAGTGTGTGTCTATGTATAATTTCTAGTTATTTTCGATCTTATGTAAAAAAATTGGCATAAGATTTGTTAATTTTACCAAAAAGATAGAGGAACAAAGATGACACTTGTAAATTTGCAAATAATGTTTAGCAAAATAAAGGTTTCAGAATTGAAGTGGAAAAATAAAAGATGTATTTTTCCAAATTTTGCAGGGGAAGCAGATTATGACTGATTTTAATTCTGAACTTGAAGCGAATGGTCAGTGCGATTTTGGAGAGCAGTTATTTGTTAGAACAGTCGAGGAAACAAATGACCTTACAATTGTTGGAGGATTATCAGCTCAGAATATAACTTTATGGAAAAGACTTTTTGAATCACAGACGGAAAATCTGCATCTTGACCATTTGTATGATGCACTCGGTAAAACCATTGTCTCAGTGGTATGTTGTTATCCTCGTGCTTTATATTTTCTTATGTCCATGTCTGTTTGTCCTTGTGTCTTGGCCCTCACAAGATTTCATGGCTTCACCAGATCAAACTGATAAATTGCGCTTCAACTGGAAAACCAGAAATCTGCTCTCTGGTAGATATACATTTAAAGCATCTCCATGTGTCACTGGACCTCGTCTTGACATTTGGGGAGAACCTCCTTTCAGAGTTTCTAGATGCACATAAAACAGTAAGTAATGTTTAAATTTTCCATTAATTCTTATGTTTTATTCGCTTAGAGTATCTATTGAAAGTGACACTTTCTTCTCATGTGCAGATAGCTGAAATGACTCACGTGCTTGCCCATTTATTTATTTTACTATTCTCTAAGGGGCTTGGTGCTGCAGAAGAGCCAACAGAAGATTCCGCTTGTGATGGATCACAGGATGCATGTGGAACTGGTATGGGAGAGGGTGAAGGCATAAATGATGTGAGTGAGCAAATAGAAGACGAGGCTCAGCTCCTTGGAACATCTGATAAGGTAATATATAGTTGTATGGTTGCCTTGCATGTACTTCCGCCTGCTGGTGTTTGCTTCAAAACTTCTAACGTCCTTGTTGTCTGTAATAATTTTGTCAGCAAGATGGGCAGGACAACTCTGAAAAAGTGTCAAGTAACAAAGACAAGGGTATAGAAATGGATGAGGATTTTGATGGAGACACTTTCAGTGTGAGTGAAGACTCGGAAGGTAGTGAAAATGATGAAGGGGAAGATATAAATTTGGAGTCTAAAATGGGAGATACTGGAGATGACAAGCAGGTAGTTGATGAGAAGCTTTGGGACAAGGATGAGGATGATAAATTTGAGAATACTGTTGAGAAATATGAAGCCGGTCCATCTGTCAAGGAGACAGAATCAAGTGAGAGAGAGCTTAGGGCTAAAGAGGATGATACCCCTTCATTGGATGAATCAGGAGAACTAAAGAACAATGGATCTGAAGAGCAGCATGAGGAGGACAACAAACACAACATTTCTGATGATGAGAATAACATCGATGAGATGAACCTTGACAAGAATAATGCATCTGAAGATCCAACTGGGATTCAGTTGAGTGAACAGGAAAAAGATTTGGATGAGATTGTGGAGGAAGCTCAGGATTCTGATGCAATGCGGGAAACTGATTCGGGTCCTGGTGAGCCCGATGAGGATATAAAGGCGGATGGTGAGCAATCCGATCCTACAGATCATATGGATGATGAAAAGTCGATTCAGGTGGATGATAATATTGAGACTAGAGAAGGTGCAGAGGATCCTGATAATACAAATATGGACATGGAGTCTAGTAAAGAAGATATTTTGCAGGACAAGACTGAGCCTTCTGAATGTCGTGCCTCTGCTGCCGATTCAGTGGAACAAGCAGGCTATGCTCATGATGCAGATTTCAGCATGGAACCAGAGATGCATTGGTCAAATAGTAATGATATGAATAATAGTCTTGCTTCTTCCAGTACACTTCTTGATCAAATCCCCAATATGGAATTATCAATTCCCGACTCACGTGATAATTCTAGATTAGCTTCTGACCAATCAAAGCCTCCAGTTTCCCAAGGTGATTATCCGTCCGTTCAAAAGTCTCAGTCAAATCCATACAGGAGTTTAGGGGATGCCATGGAGGAATTGAAGGAAAGAGTTAAAGTATCAGTTGATCCACAGGACACTCAACATGAAGGCACTGATGATATTTACGAGGATAATGCTGATGAGTATAGATATGTGTCTGAGGTTGAAAAAGCAACCTCTCAAGCACTTGGGTCAGCAACAGCTGATCAGATTAATGATAATGTTGAAAGCAAAAAGACAATGACGATGAAGGTGATATCAGAAAGAAAGAGGAAATTATTGACAGAATGGATTCTAATGAAGAAAATTCTGAAACTCCACATCTCATGGCAAGCCATCCTTCGATTCCTAAACAGAAAGCTGATGAGAGATTGCTGGATACAATAGTTGCTGATGATGAATTAATGGAAGAACTACAGCAGAATACTCCAAAGATCTTTTCAGGGGATATGATCTCATTCAAAAGCTCATACATGAATGAGAAAATACTGCCTCTCGATATTTTGAATAGTGGGACCAATTTATTGAAACCTATGGAAGTTGAAGAGTTACCTGATGATGTAAAGCAAAAGGCTATGGCTGATTGGAAAAGGTATGAGCTTGCCACTGCAAAATTATCGCAAGAGTTGGCCGAGAACTTACGTCTGGTCATGGAGCCAACCTTAGCGAGTAAGCTTCAAGGTGATTACAGAACTGGAAAGAGAATAAACATGAAAAAGGTAAGCTCTTCCATCCTGTTCTGTCAGCTATGATGAGAGAATTTAGGTTCAATTTCTATTGTGAATTGACAATAGTTTTTTGCGGTTTCTTGTTTTTGTTCAAAAAAAATTAGGTTATTCCATACATTGCAAGCCATTATCGCAAAGACAAGATTTGGTTGAGGAGAACAAGACCCAATAAACGTGATTATCAGGTGGTTGTTGCGATTGATGACTCCCGCAGTATGTCTGAAAGCCATTGCGGGAGTGCTGCTGTTGAGTCTCTAGTGACAGTATGCCGAGCAATGTCACACTTGGAAGTGGGCCAATTTGCTGTTGCAAGCTTCGGTGAGAAGGGTAATATCCAGTTACTCCATGACTTTGATCAGCCTTTAACAGGAGAAGCTGGAGTCAAGGTGAGTCTGTTGTTGGTTGAGTGATTCCTTTTCCCCTCTATTCTTTTGTGTATTAAAAGAAGAAATTCCTGATTAACAAATATGTTTATTAAATAATTTGGAACAGATGATCTCTAGTTTGTCATTCAAGCAAGATAATACCATAGCCGATGAACCAGTGGTTGACCTTCTGAAGTATCTGAACACAATGCTTGACACTGCTGTAACGAAAGCACGCTTGCCGTCTGGTCGGAATCCACTCCACCAGCTCATTTTGATCATAGCTGATGGCAGGTTCCATGAGAAGGTATCCAAATATCTAGCTAGAGAATTTTCTTATGGGCAGATACCTGTCAAAACAAAAGGAGGATGAATTTTCTTCCTGGATTTAGACTAAGAGTTATTATATGTTATACAGGAGAACTTGAGGCGTTGCGTAAGGGATGTTTTGAATAAAAAACGAATGGTCGCATTTATACTTTTGGATAGCCCAAAAGAATCAATTATGGACCTTGAGGTATCATCATATCATTTTTTTTTTACTTCTTAATGTGACTTCCCTTCCCCTGTGATAGCGAATTCACGTGCTAGTATTATTTATTTATATTTTTCCAACCCAGGTTGTATCATTTGAAGGCGGAAGGCCTTCCATGACAAAGTATCTACAGTCATTTCCCTTCCCTTACTACATTTTATTGAAAAACATGGAAGCACTTCCGCGTGCACTTGCTGATCTAATAAGACAGGTATCATCTCTCTTTGCTTAAACATTTAGTCCCATCCGACAGGGATTTTTTTTTCCCCTCTTCTTTTTTGTGAAATAATCCAACAGAGAAAATTAAGGAATGACAACTCATTTAAAAAAAAAAAAAAAATCTTACTATGATTACAAGGATTTCAATTTTGATCTGATGAACTCGTCATTTTGTTGATGCAGTGGTTTGAGCTTATGCAGAGCACAAGTGATTGACACAAAAAAGAGCTTAATGTATTGATATGTAGATGTTGTACAGCGACCCATCAGTCACTCCCTGAAGGTTGAAGACACAAAGAAACACAAAACGTACAATGTAGTGTTTCAACAGTTTTGCTGTGTTAGTCTTCATTGTTACCTTGGTGTCTTGGAAACAACAGTACTGGCTCAAAGAGCTGGTGAAGAGTGTATAGTAATTGCGGTGAATGTGTACTGTCATAAAATGGTGAATGAATCCAGGCAACATGTTTCATGAAATACAATGACGAGGATGAAAATAAATGAATCCATGCAACATGATTCAAGAAATACTGTTACTAACACACCCCCCCACCCCCCCCCCCCCCCCCCCCCCCACAACCCCAAGTCAGAATTGAAGTGGTTTCTCTCTTAGTGCAACAATCAAATTTCTGCCAATGTAAATGGGTTAACAATATGGCGTCCCTTCAGGTTGGCAGGGATCTCACATTAGCGCCAAGTACTCAAAATACCGTCTATGGCTTTAATGTTTATGTTACGCGTCCAATGGGTGAGATCAAGCTCAAATGTTAGATTGAGAACTTAAATTATGAGGTGACGTGTGATATCATTAATGCTAATGAGATTTGAAAATAGTTATAAATTGAAAACAAACTTAAATGAAGAATAAATAACTATTTTAAAGTAATTTTGAAAATTAGTATTGAATCCTTCAAGTAAGAAGTAAAACATGAGTATGTCTATGAAAACATAAAAATCACACGATCATTGACACTCAAATAGTAATAAAAATCATGAGTAAACATCAAACATTGAGTGTATGAATCATGTAATCAACAAAATTATGAAAATAAGTCATGCTCATATGAATTTCCTTTTATCAAAGGCAAAAAATTTTCAAAACTAAATACGCTTCATACTATATGTATGTTTTGTTAAAACTAAAAGTATACATACATATCCTAAATATAAACGAGTCCATAATAAAATATTACATGAAAAGCAAGTGACTCTCGGATAGACATGCATATCTAATAGTTTTAAACAAAATTGACATATACATGAAGATAAATACATTTTTATGGAAACATATACAAAAATAGGGAAAACAAGTAAAGATGTAAGAATTATCAAAACTAAATTATACAAGTACATCCAATGGATACAAATGGGCAATAAAGCGCAAACATATGATAAGCAAATGTGGCTCATTAGTTGTACAAGTATAAACACAAGTTTTAATAAAAGTTTTATCTAAACATGTAATCAAAGCATGAAGTGCAAAAAGCAAAGGAAAGATCACAACTTGGTGATCACAATAGACCACAAACAACTCTTAGTGATCACAATAGACCACAAACAATATTTCTCACCAAAACAAGATCCTATAAATAGGATAGAGATGATTGCTCAAGTGTGAGAAAATAAGGTGTTTGGAAATCAAAATCACAAAGAAAATACTTAAGAAAAATACTAGAATGAAATAGAAATGCAGATCAAAGTCAATTTTCCAAAGACTCTATTTTTCTTTGATATTTTTTCAACCCTTGAAAACAAATAAAAGATAAATCTTTTGGCACAAAAATTTTTCAAAAACTTGCTGCAAAAAATACTTGCAAAGATGGGAAAATAGCTATGTAGAAATCTTATGAAAAACAACCCAAAAGATGGCTATTTGTAGCCTCTCAAAAAATAGAGACATTAGCAGCCTGAAAGGTCAGAAATGGCCCTCTCGTCGACCGGCCGGTCGACCGGCCCAATGGTCATATTTATGACCATTGGCGCTCCGGTCGACAGCTTGCTCGACCGGGCTAGCCTGTCGGTTGATCGCCCGGTCGACCGACAATACCTGAGAGTGGGGTACTTACAGTCGGTCGATCACGCGGTCGATCGACGTTCTAGGCTGGTCCTTGTGCACGTTTCGTGCACATCGATCGACCGTCCTGGTCGACCGATCACTGGTCGGTCGACCGCCAACAGGATCTGGTTGCTATTTCAAAACTTGAAATTTAGATATTTTAACTCCAATAAAATCCCATAAAATCCTATAAATTTCACAAAAATAAGTTCTTGTAAGATATTTGAATAATAAATATGTGTGACCAAAAACCAACACATATTACAAACAATTTGAACCATTTTTGTGATATAAAATATTTGGCCTTAAACAAAAATCGTATTTTTTAAAACTTGAATTTTGAAAAGAAAAACCGTTTTCTCTAACATGACATTGAAACACATTTGAAGCATATTGTATATGGATAGAATTCACTACACATAAAAATGATATATTTTGACATGAAATCCAAAACTCCATATACATGAATAAGATCATCAAAATAAGTTTTTCTAAATATATGAACTATATATGTATATAGATGAAATCTAATATACATTAAACCATGTAAACTTGTTTTGATTCTATCTATTCATGAAAATTATATATATGTCTATTCGAAATCCAAAACTGGTTAAACTGAAAACCAAACAGATTGAACTTTTGTGTGTGTACTTGAGCATATCAACACTATCTATCTTTACACAAGATTTAAACACTAAACTAAACACAAACTGAAGTCTTCCGATATTGATATCTGACAAGAAGCAGATGATGATTCATGTGATATCTTGACAGCTGAGTCAGGAAAAGATAAATACTCAGATGCTTGGTTACTTAACTCGGGGTGCACATATCACATGTGCCCAAAAAGAGAGTAGTTCAGTACTTACAAGCTTTATGGTGGAGGCTCTGTCCTGATGGAAAACGACGCCGTGTGTAAGACTGTTGGCATCAGTAACATCCGTATGAGGATGTTTGATGGACAGGTTCAAACCCTCACGAACGTTCGACACGTTTCAGATTTAAAGAAGAATCTTCTCTTGTTGGGAGCTTTAAAAGCTCGTGGGTACAAGTTTTCTGGTGCAGATGGAGCAATCAAAGTTACTAGAGACTCCATGACGATTCTCAAAGGAGAACGAATAGCAAACTTATACAAGTTGACAGGAAGCATTATTATTGGTGATGCTTCAGCAGCAACAGAGAAGAAAGATATCACAAGACTTTGGCACATGCGTCTTGGACACATGAGCGAGCGAGGTCTTCAAGTCCTACACAAAGGGAGACGAGGTATCAAATATTGCAAACTTGATCTTTATAAATCTTGCATTATGGGCAGGCAATGTAGAGTAGCTTTCTATACATCTCAGAATAAGATAAAGGGCTTGCTAGATCTCATACACACGGATGTATAGGGGCCTTCGCCAGTAGTATCCATTGGAGGTGCTAGGTACTATGTTACTTTTATATATGATTTTTAAGAAAAATTTGGGTATACTTCTTGAAGCAGAAATCGAAAGTATTTCAGAAGTTCAAGGAGTGAAAAACTTTGATAGAAAATCAGACGGGGCGGAAGGTGAAAGTCTTGAGGTCCGATAATGGAGGCGAGTACACCTTCAAAGAATTCAAAGACTACTTAGTAAGTAAGGGCATCAAACACCAGCTAAGTATTTCATGGCGACCAGAGCAAAACAGAGTAGCAGAGCGCATGAATAGGACACTTATAGAGCGTGCCTTCAGTATCAGATTACAGGCTGACATGTCAGAAGGATTTTGGGCAGAGGCGGTGAATCATGTGAGTTATCTGGTAAATATTGATCTTCAGATCCCAGAGGAGATATGGTAAGGAGTATTTGTGGACTATTCAACCCTACGGATTTTTGGTTGCCCGACATATAGTTTGCTTGATAGTCAGCAAAAGGAACAAACTGGAGTTCAAGTCTAAGAAGTGTATGTTCATCGGGTTTACCAAAGGAGTCAAAGGTTTCAGACTTTGGGATCCTGAGGAAAAGAGCGCCTTTTCTAGCAGAGATGTGATTTTTGATAAAGATTCAATGCTGCGAGAAAAGTCAAAGATGGAGAATAAAGCGTAAAGAGCTTCAGATAGTTCGGCAGCAGACACTCAAAAAAGGGAGTCGAGTTCTCAGATAGCCCTAAAAAGCCTGAAGGGTCAAAATCTGACTCCTCAGATTCAGATGGAGACAAACAGGAGGCTACTTAAAAGTAACCTAGACTGTTGAGGCGGTTAATCAGAGTTATGGTGCCACCAACAAGGTATGGCTGGGATGAAAATCATGTCTCTTTCGCATTAGTAACATAAACAAAAGAACCTGACAGTTATAGGGAAGCGATCGAGGCGGATGACCATGACAAGTGGATTACAGCCATGGAGTAAGAGATGGAGTCTTTGGATAGAAATCAAACAATGGACGTTAGTCGATCTTCTAAAAAACTCCAAGGTAATAGGTTGCAGATGGATCTTTCGCAAGAAGGACAATGAGCAATACAAGGCAAGATTAGTTGCCAAAGGATATGCTCAGAAGGAGAGTATTGACTACAATGAGATTTTCGCTCCTGTAGTCAAGCATACATCTATTCGGATGTTATTGACGATAGTTGCTCAGTTTGTTCTAAAATTAGAGCAGATGGATGTTAAAACAGCGTTTCTGCACGGTGAGCTGAAGGAGAAGATATACATGAAACAACCTGAAGGTTACATTCATGAAGGTAAAAAAAATATGGTGTATCTTCTAAAGAAGTCTCTCTATGGACTTAAGCAATCTCCCTGACAGTGGTACAAACGGCTCGACTTTTCATGATCAAGTTGAAATACAACCGATGTGAGTATGATAGTTGTGTATGTTTCAAGCGGAGTGATGATCCGACATATTTGCTGTTATATGTGGATGATATGCCGATTGCTGCAAGAAACAAGACTCGTGTTCAGACGTTTAAAGCTAAGCTCAAGAAGGAATTTGACATAAAGGATTTGGGTGAAGCGAAGAAGATCTTAGGTATGGAGATCACTCGAGACAGAAGCACATGCAGACTTTGGCTATCTCCGGAGAACTATGTTCTCAAAGTGTTGGAGAAATTCAATATGACAGAAGAAAGTCTAGTCACCACTCTTTTGGCATGTCACTTTAAATTATCCTCCAAGCAGTGTCCACAATCACCCGATGAGGAGGAAGAGATGTCTCGAGTACCATATGCTAGTGCGGTGAGATCACTCATGTATGTTATGGTCTGCACTAGGTCTGACTTAGCCTATACAGTTAGTATAGTAAGTTGGTTCATGTCAAATCCAGGCAAACAACATTGGAAAGCAGTGAAGTGGGTGCTACGATATCTGTGAGGGAGTGAGAGACTAGGCTTGATGTTTCAGAGATTGAAATGGGGAAGCTTAGGTTACTACAATGCTATGTTGATGCAGATTATGCAGGAGATCTTGATCAGCGAAGATCTACGACGGGCTATGTGTTCACAGTAGCTGAGTGCATCATTAGTTGGAAGGCAGAATTGCAAGATACAATTGCTCTTTCAACAACAAAAGCGGAGTACATGGCTGCAGTTGAGGCGTCAAAGGAAGCTTTGTGGTTGAGATGATTGGTTGAGGCGTTCAGTATCATATGAGATTCAGCTCGGGTTCATTGCGATAGCTAGAGTGCTATTCATCTCGCTAAAAATCACAGGTATTACAAGCGGACGAAGCACATTGATGTGAGATTTCACAAGATATATCAGTAGGTCATGGATGATAATATGATCGATTTGATAAAGATCAGCACGAAGAAGAATCCAGCAAATATAATGACGAAGACCATCTCAGTGGAGAAGTTCAGAGCATCTCTGAATTTCATCAAGGTTCTCCAAAGGTAAAATAGTGAACGGGCTCTTGGGAGGGAGCCATGTGAAGTCACAAGAGGGGAGAGAAAGGAAGGCAAATGAAGCAGAGGCCATTTCTACGGAGGGACTCAATGAACATGAGTTAATGTGGAGATTGTTAGTATTTGTAGTGCCTCATATTCATTGGAGAAGAATTCAGGTTTTGGTAATTTTCTAATATAGATCTGTTTCCTATTTTGGTTTGAATACGAGTTTCTTATTTCTCTAAGGAGGTACTGATTTGAGTTCGTGTTGGACTAGGATCATCCCAGGTGCCTATATAACCCTTCAGGGGTGGCCTTTTGAAATAGTGTAAAGAATTCAAGAGAAATTCTAGAATTCCACCATTGAGAGTTGTGAGGGTGATCTCATTGTAATTCTTGTATTTTCTTCAATAAATATTTCTCCCTCCTCCCTGTGGACGTAGGCACATTGCCGAATCACGTAAATCTTGTGTTTCTTGATTGTGCGGTGATTACTTGCTAGTGGTAGATCTCTACGCTTCTGCTTCCGCTGCCGAGTTTTCGACTTGATATTCCTCTATTATTTGATCGGTGATAGATCATCAATACTCCTCTCCGTTCTTCCCCACCTCCACACCCCTGCTGGCCTTCGACCTCCTCCTTCTCCTCCCCAACTCCCTCCACACACCCCCCATCTTTTCAGTTAGATCTGGCCGAGTAGAATTGGTGGTGGGGGAGGGGGGGGGGGGGTTGGAGGGAGTTGGGGGGTTAGGGGGGGGAGATGGGGGAGGGGGGGAGGGAGGCCGACGGAGAGGGCTGGGGGCAGGAGTGGAGGGAGTTGGGGGGTTGGGGGGGGGGGGGGGGGGGGGGGGGGGGGGGGGGGGGGGGGGGGGGGGGCCGACGGAGAGGGGGGGGGGGTAGGAGTGGCGGAAGTGGAGCGGGGGAGGCCGGAAGGTGGAGGCCGGTGAGGAGGAGTAAGGAGTTTTTTTTTTTTTTTGGAATTTTTAGGAGTGCATTTATGAGTTTTCGCGGTGCCCTAATCTGTGGGGGTATCTTCAACAATTTTTGGGGTGGGAATATCTGTTCCCCGGCAATGGAAGACTTTTCTATAAGAAGGTGGACAACCGTCTCCCTTGTCATTCATTCCCACTGGCTCCCTAACGTCCCGTCATTTAGCTTTCCTCTCTCTCTCTCTCTCTCCCCTCTCTCTCTCTCTCACTGAACGACTGAGAAAAGAAATCGAAGTGAGAATTCTCTGCAGACCAAATCTCATCTGAACTCGAAGGACAATCTCAGAGTCCCATGGACGACCACCCCCATTCTCATGCTCCTTCCTCGTGGCCTTGCTTTTGGGAAGGAGTCGGAGTACTACAGGTACTTTATTTTTTTTCATACTCAACCTTCCATAAAAATCTCATCTTTTTTCCTTCCAATTAGAGCTTGAAAACTGAATTCAGTAAATTTGCTGCGTGCAATTGCAGACCGATGAAATGGAGGCCGAGCATCTGAAGCAGGCTCTCCTGCGGACCACTCTTGAGCTGGAATCCACTCGGTTGGTGGCCCAAGAGGAGCTCAAGAAGCTGCAGGCCCAATCCCTCCACCTGGCCCACCTCCTTCAGATCGCCACCAAGGAGCGCGACGACGCCCGCCTCCACTGCCACTCCCTCCTCCTCCTCCTCTCCAGCTCCAAGCCCCACCCAAACCCCAACCCCAATCTGGAGGAGAGCAGCAACGCGGCGGCGCCGGCGTCGTCGGAGGAGGAGGAAGAGGAGGAGAGCAGCAAGGCATCGTTGCCGGCGGCGGCCGCGGCGGTGGAGGCGGCGGTGAGGGAGAGGGGGCTGCCGGAGAGGGGGAGGCTGGTGGAGGCGGTGATGAGGGCGGGGCCACTGCTGCAGACGCTGCTGCTGGCGGGGCCGCTGCCGCAGTGGCGGCACCCGCCGCCGGCGATGCAGAGCTTCGAGATCCCGCCGGTCTCGATCGGCGGCGGCGGAATCCCTAACCCTGGCGATGAGAAGAAGAGGAAGAGAGAGGAAGAAGGGCCGCAGTCGCCGCCAAATTTGAATCCGACGAGGTCTTCGTCGCCGGAGAGCAATGGGAGCAGCAAGTATCGTAATCACAATCACAATCATAATCCGCAGCAGAAGTTTGGCTGTTTCGCGCCTAAAACTCGTTATTATCATGTAATATTTAAAAATGTAATCTACATTATCAAAAAAGAAAATTGTGAAGAGTACATCTCTAAAATTTCACAAAATATTATTTTTATTTTATTATCAGTTAAATTTAAAATTACTCATTTCATCCCATCAAAACAAAAACCAAGTCACATAATACACATATACCACATAATACACATATACTACTACCTCTCACTAAAACCTTTTAAACAAAAAGGAAAAAAAAAAAAAAAAAAAAAAACAAACAAATAAATAATTAGAAGGGAAAAACCTAATAATTGAAAACAAGCACTGTTCTTTAATCAAAATCAACTGAAGAAATACAAAAATATAAAGACCCGACCCGACCCGACCTGACCTGACTTTCACTTAATCAGAACATTCTTACCTCAAATAATCAACAAATAACGCTGACTGTGCTCAAAAAACCCTCACCGGGCACAAATTCTCGATGCCCATAATACTAACCAAAAATTTCAAAACGTGACCAAAACAGATGTTGGCATAAAGCTTAATGACCCAAAACCGTAATTCCAATGACCAGATCAGTAAAATCAACTTCAATCATAAAAACCCCTAACCCTAACTCTAGTTTCAATCAATCTGAACACATTGGGCAAAAGCAATAAAAATTTTAGAAAAAAGAACAAAGCTCTAACCCTAACCTAGTTCTAGAAGGATTAAGTCAATTACCTCAGCAGCAACGGTACACAAGAACCACGGAGAGATGCAAAAAAATTAGAGAAAGAATAAGTCAAATAGTCAAAACAGAATTCAATTCAATTAGGGTTTGAGGATTAGCTAAATTGCCTTCACACGTGGGTATGATGACTTTGGAACCAAATTATTCAAATAAATTCTTGAAGAGAAAAAAGAGTTTTAAGATTTAGAGAGAATTTTAATAGGGGATGCAGAAAGAAAAATGCTGGAAACTCTTCAAGAGGAAATGAGAGGGAAAAAAAAAAAACAGAAGGTATTATACACTTTTCATCTACGAGTAAAATTGTAATTCAATAAACGCAGAGCAAACGAGATGATCTTATATCACAAGATAAAGATCATCTACAATGAAGCTACTCCTATCCCTCTATCCCTTCGGAGTAAGGTTGAATTAAGAAATTAGTAAATAAAGTATTAAAGCAAGTTAAGCTACTCTTAAATCTCCACCAACGAGAGCACAGTGCAAAAACAAATAAAATGTCTGGTTATGATTGAGAGCCCATTCTTCTTCTTCGTCATTTGCTTTATAGCCCCTGTTAGCAAGAATCTCACGTTTAGGTTGTTGGAGACTGTAATTGCTTCCACTTTCGCATGATCTCGTTCACAATCAGTTGATGTGCAGACCGGTCGACCGGGCGGTCTATCGTGTTCTGTCTTGGCCTGCCCTAGTCGCTAGGACTCAGATTCTTCACCTCTCTTACAAAAAGCAAACAGGCCTCTACAGTTGAGCAATAGTGAATAGAGTTATATTGAAAACTTTTTTATTTCATCAGTATCGGTGTGCAAATACTAAATGAGTTCTGTTTTGGCTTGTTGGAAGAGAGAATTTTGGTTTCTGACAAGTATTTTTTTGAGAGAACTTTCTGACTGGCAAGAAATTGGGATGGAAACTTTTTTTCTTTGAGATATAGGCCATAGTCTCGTACAAGCGGGATTTGAACCCACAAATCTTGCTCACCTGACACTCGCAATTTCGATGTAAACCTGGAATAGAATTGAATTTTAAGAAATTACCTACTATTTTACAAACAACTGCAATTCGATGCAAAATAAAAAGCTAACAATTAACAGAACATTGATCAATTAAGATTGTCACTTTGAGAGTAGGAGCTAATTTCACAAGTATTAACCTTGATTTTAGACTTGAAATGCCTCTCAAAATTAAGTTAAAACTTTTAAGTAATTTTCTCTTGCCAGTCGTGAAACGGGGTCGTAATGGTTGTCAAATCTGTGATGTCATGTGTAGGGCTGGAACGTTGGATACAAATGTACAATCCAATATAAGGATTATTATATTTTTGCGATGATATTATGATCTCATAGTCATAGATTCTCTCTAACCTGTGGATTTTTTAGCCAGCCTTTAATAAATATTCGGTGCTTGAATTTTCCACTGACGATGGTGATGGCTTCTTCAAGCTAAATTTTTCTATCTTCTTCGTGCAGAAATGAGACAGAAAGGCCAGCTGATTTTCAATATTGACTACAAAACAAGCTAGTTTGGTCTGTTTTGGTGGACTTTTGCGTTTTTCTATCTTAATCAATCCACACAGCAACCTCTACCTCGCTGGTTCAATCAGAGCCAGTCCCAAAGACTTGGCTCATTTTGTAACCCTCGTCTTGTGAGGAGACAGGGAGTTGGGATTTTTGACAGATGAAAAACAGAAGAGTTAGAAATTAGTTTTTTTAGTTGTTTTGTTAGAGTAAGAAGTAGTGAGATAGAAACTGAGAAAAAAGCGAAAAAATAGGGGTTAATTCCAACCTTTTGATGGAACTAGAATTCCAGACTTTCACTGATTTTTGAAGTGCTTCTGAGCTTAGTCCTCTTAAGTGAGTTATTACAGGTTCCATTTTCAAAATCAATTTTTCTGTGTCGACAAAATGAGTCACGGGGCTCCTTCAGCATTGAATTTCAAATGCCACACAAATCTTTGTAAACCTCACTCTTAGCAAGTGGCTTGAAGGCAAAAGGCTAATGCAACCAGCAAAACAAGGGGATATGACAAGGCCATCATCATTACTACAAATTGAGGAGTAACACAGTAAAAGAGAGTATGAATCATGCAATCATAAGAGCAGCAGCTCATAATTTAATTTAATTTTTAGGTTGGCCACTAGGGTGATCTTTCTGCCCCCTGGCTTTTGGTGACCCCAAGTCTCAAATCTAATCTCAACTTTTGTTCTCTTTTTAGTAAGAAAATCAAGAAAGGGTTACTGGCATCATTGTCATTGTCCTACAAAAGGAGACTTTTTTTTTTTCCTTTGCTTTGAATTAGATGGAGATAGAGATTCCATTGTGTTGCTAAAAGAGGAGGAAGAAAACAATGAGTGTAGGGTAGGGAAGAGATCAGCCTAAGGCTATGATAATCATGTGCCTCCAACCAACAACCACAACAATGAACAAGAAGAAAAAAAAGATGCCCTACAAGGCTGCAAGGAGCCTCCAACCTCTGATATGCTTAAGAGAAGAGAAATTATTAGTTGAGGTAAAAAAAAAGAAAGTATTGAAGAATTCTCATAGTTAATAAATTGCAGAAAACCTCCTTAATCTATTGAATGTAAAGGAAAATACTTCTATGTTGTCGTATAACTTGACAACAAATTCCTCTGCTCTATTGAATTGTAAAATTTGACAGCAAATTCCTCTATTCTTTTGAATTTGAAAGAGAGAAAATTTGCTGTCATTTAAGATTTTGCACAAAAAAAAAAACCCCTGGAATTTGGCAAAATTACTTCTACTGAGTTTAATAGAATAGAGGAGTTTTGTGTTTATTTCAGTAGAACAGAAGGATTCTTAAGAAACACTGAAAGCACAAAAGGGTTTTTCACAATTAACCTGAAATCTTATGGAAGTGGACTAATTAGTCTAAAGGAAAACAAAATTTGATGTGAAGTGCCACTACAAACTAATAATAATCTGACCTTGCTTCAGTGCTCACACTAAGATTAGCTTCTTTAAACTCACAACACTTTGGTTCTTTGGTTGCTACTGTTTAGAATTCTGAAGTTTTGCAAGTGAAGATGAATGAAATGACTCCACCATTAGGTTGGGCAGCGCTAAAAGGGACTCAACAGTCTGGAGTCTGCATGAACACTCACCTATTCAGGACTCATTGACTTGGCAAACTCTTAGTGTAAGAAAAATATCACCCTTCACACTTCACTTTATCCGGCTCCCAAGTATGAATCAGACCTTGCCTCAACCACCCCACTTGTGCCTCTCTGCACACACACACATACACCCCACTTGGACTCGACAACAGACTTCTTACAACCAAATTCAAAAGGTGCTGCAGTGTAAAGTGAACTGATTTTTTCCAATTCAGCAGTCTCCCAGAAATATCTCTATCCTCATCAATACCATAGAGAAAAAGAGACGAGACAAGGGAACCTCACCTTTGTCTTCCATCTTATAATTAGTGCTCTAAAAATGGTCTTGTGTTCATCTCAAACAAAACCGAAAACTAGTTTAAACTAGGAAATATTGCAATTCAAGGGGAAAAAACACACCATTAAAATTAATGACTTTTAAGAAAACTCCAAAGGCCTAGTATCACAATCACACTGTTGGGATCAACAACAACGCGGAAGAAGAAAGAGAAGGAATCACAAATCAATCAAAGACGCCAGAAATTACGTGAAAAACCTAAATCGAGACAAACCACGGAGCCGTACACAAATCAACTATTTGTCAGAGAGATTACAGGGGAAAAGAAGAGAATCTTTACAGCCGCTCTGTACAATGACACTCTCAATAGCATAATCTATTGATGCTTCATCTCTATTAAACCTAATGACGACGAATCCCCTTTATAAGAAAAATTAGGGTTATAAGTTATGAGATCCCTAAACTGACCTTGACATGTTCCTCACGTTTCGCTGGTAAAGAAGTTTCTAAACTGGACTACTTCCAGGCTGGATTGGGCCGCTTTTCAGGCTGAGCTGGGCCGCTTCCGCTAAGCACCTCCGGTAAGCTATTCTACTCTGTCTCTATGGAGAGCTCCTCTGACTAGGTACTTTGGAGTGATCTTCCGCTCCGGAGACTCCACCACTACAGAAGGCTCTACCGCTCTGGAGACTCCACCTCTCAGGAAGGCTCTATCACTCCGTTCTTTCCATCAACCTGAAACTTCTAACTCGCCCAGCGCCATGACTCGGAAAGCTCTGCCATCGCTCTGGGATCATCGTGTTGACTGTGTATGGTGACAGTCCATCAAGGCAATTATCTGGCTCCACACAACAATCTCCCACTTTGAGACTAATTATTGTCACAGCAGCACTCCATCTCTCTCTCTCTCTCTCTCTCTCTCTCTCGTACACAAACTCTCAATTCATCGTGTCATTTGTTGCAACTCTACTCCAGATCTTCACCTTAGAAGACCCATGGAGGCTGAGCAGGTCTTCAGCTTCTCTGTCGTGACCACCTTGGTCAGTATGTCTGCGAGATTCTGACTCATGTGTATCTTCACCAGTGATAACACGCCGTCCTTCAAAAGAATATGGATGAAGTGGTATCGCACATTGATCGGGAGAAATCGTGCACGATAAAGTCTCATTTTGAAATCATTAATTAAAGTGTGTGCTTTGACTTCCTCGATACTTCTGTTATAGCATAGAGGCTAAACGGGCCGAATCCACAAGGACGGAAAGCGATAGAAGCTTTACCGGTATGTTCACATGTGTGTTAACGGTTCTTCTATATTTCAGAGAATCAAAAGAAAAGAAAACAAGTTTTCTGATATCGGTATTAATTATTAGTGATTAGTGCACAGTTATGTTAGTGACTCTATATCTGTAGCTTTCTTCACCAGATGTCAGTTATTAGTTGTCAGTTATTCAGTTGTCAGATATCAGTTATCAGCTGTCAGATATCATCTATTATTGACATCACTAGTTGTTGGAGATATTCGGTCATTATTCCATCTTAATAATAATTCATATTACTGCTTGTTAATAAAAAAACACTATAACCCAGAGAATAGGGGTAATTTCTTGATGATGCATGTCGTGTATTTTGGAAGGATTAAGTATGATATACCAAGTTTAAGTTCCACCATGGGGAACTAAGGTAGTACTAGCTACCTAGTTATTCAGTTATCAGTTCTTAGGGTTATGCCCAGATTACGCCGCCACACCAGTTGTCTTTTGTGTGGGGATGTGGTTTCAGTTATTAGAGCCTTGTAGGTTGTCCTGATTCAGCGTCAGGAGTGTTAGACCATGGTACTGAGCATGCACGATACTTTTTTAAAGCTCATGCACTACATTGGCAGGCAGGTATAACAATGATAACTTTGTTTGATATGTAGGAAAACGGATATGGTATGAGACACAGTTAAGTACTACATTAGTTAGGTTAATAATAACCAATCAGACTAAAGACATATCTAGATTACACTATCTTTGACATCAGTTGTTCGTTTTACTGTTATGAGTTACTCTTATTCACAGTTTTGTTCATAATATTCTTTATTCTATGTTTTCATGTTGATATAATGATTTGTTCATACTGATTATATGCACGAGCACCGTCCCTTTTTCTTACACACTTATTGGGTAGCTTTGGGACAACCCTGGATTTGCACGTCCAGATATTAGATGTTTTATTTCTTTGATCAGGTGTTCGTTGAGATTGTATGCTTTACGAGGACTCAGAGTTTCTCCCTACTTGGATCTGGTATTCTTTTCTTCCTTTTTATTCCTATGGTTTTTCTAGTTTCCGTGATTCCTGTATATCAGACTTAGCTTCTATTGTATTTCTTATTTCATGTATTATCATGTATGGATGCTTATATGTGATTTTGCAGTGATAATGAGTCATTTTACTAGATTCATATAGCTTATTTCGGGTTACTTAAGGCTTAGTGCATATACATGAGATATCTTCCTTGCGTATATGCGTCGCCGACTCGCGTCGCGTCTCCGCTCTAGCGTATTTTGGAAGCGGGGTATGACAATGTATAAGTTGTGATTAATTGTATGCATGTGTGTACATGCTTGTGTGTGTTATGCATGAGCATATGGGTTTATGTAATTCTCTTCACCTCTCTTCAACCCTACCCTGGCCTGCCCTCCACCTGGCCCTCGACGCTAAGCCCCGGAGCGCCTCTGCATACTAGCTACTTCACCGCTTCCTCCTTCCCGTCGTTGCTCCGATCTCCTCCATCGTGCCTCTTTCCTCTCTGTCATTGCCGACGATGAGAACTATCGCGCGCCACCGCAACATGGCGAGCATCACGCCATCGAGCTCCGCCTCCATCTCCGAGATCACCCACCAAGCACAACCCACAATCCCAGCCTCCTCCTCCATCTACTCTCTGCCGACGAGCCACGAGCACCCTGTGCACCACCATGACAGCCACTGTGCCTTCTCTCCTCGACTCGCGCACACCCTCTCTCACTCTATATCTCCCTCTGCGTGAATCTTCACCTCTCTCTCTCTCTCTCTCTCTCTCTCTCTCTCTCTCTCTCTGTGTGCATTTTGTGTGTGTGTATTTTATTTTTCCTTTTCTCTGTGTTCATGTATTAGTGTGCGTTTCATGTGCGTTTGGGTATTAATGCATGTGTGAAGTTAATTGGGTGTTGGGTGCACGTATGCATGGATGGTGCATGAGTGTTTGTTGATGCGCATGTATTTATGTGTACTGTGAATTATGTGATGGATGCGTCTGTGTATTTGTGTGTAAGTATATATGTGTTAATGTATGTACATGAGTGCGTGTGTATACGTGTGTATATGCGTGTGTATGGCTGCGTGTTACACTGTTACGGACTCGCTCGTGCAATTCGAACCCGATAACATGAGAACTCGAACTCATGTTAGCCGTGAACCCGATACACTAGTGATTCGAAGATCGACTCACGAGATGATCTGAAGATCCGAATCAGTTCATACAGTGCTGACCCGACGATGATTCGGATCCAAAACCGCGTCATTTTATGTGAGTGTTTGCTACTGTATTACTGCTTATTTACTATTATCAATGAATGATTTTACATATTTTATTATTTTACTGATCATGTTAGGCAAGTTTCATGTGTAAGTTGTTTGCTTATTTCATCATCATGCAGCCAAATTACATACATCCTTTTACATGGTAGCTTGTTTACTTAACCACATGCATCTTCATGCACTTTGTTCTCGATTCCATGCGGGTTATTTTTGATATCATGTTTCATGTATGTCATGCAAGTACTTAAATATTATCACTTTCATATATTTTTCTTTTATAAATGTTTCCTTCAAATGTCAAAACATCTTTTCTATCCTAGTTTTTTTTTTATAATTTTTGGAGTAGGAAAAGAGAACCAGACTATGATTCCTGAATATTATCATGATTTTACTTAGAAATCTTGACTCAATGTTCATGACATTTACCTGATAACCAATATTGTTCATGTTACTAACATCATTGGGAAATATTGTTATACCGTAACAACATCGTCCTGCTTATCATGTTCATTGTCCTGATTACACTGTTCATGTTGTTATCGTTACCATCATCGAGTTATCTAGTGATCTAAGTAACATGTGCATTAAATAATCTTGATAACTAATAACATGATATTAAATAACTTACACCGAGATTGAAAAAATTATTAGAGGTGATAATATTTGTATTTTGGGTGAACCTAGGATATAGATTGCGTAGCCGAAAGAGGGTTCCACTGCAGGGTTCCTATGGGGGACTGACACCCTGTCTTATTTTTGTTCCTGTTTATACATGTTATACATATTACATGTCCTGTATACATGTTACCTGACTACTTTGCGATAGGTCCTGATTCAGCGCCAGGAGTTTGGGCCATGGTCCCGTGTTTGTACTACACCCTTTTAAAACACAAACAATATCTCCAACCTATCAGTTTCAATAACATAAGATCACAATTGACATGTGTAGTAGGCATAGTATGGGATGCCTCTATTGCATGTGGCAATCGGCTTTCGCTGACATAAATAATAAGAAAACTGAATCTTACTTTGACATTATAAACTGAACCTAATACATACATGTTATAATAGACACCTGGCTGTACTCATGACCTGACATATGATATTATAACAGATTAATCTCATTATTCTTAAAGTTATGTATTGTATTGAAATCACCTAGAGAAGGGGAGTGAATAGGTGACTAACTAATCTAATGATGAATTAATGCGAAATTAAAACTATTTATGCAAACTAAAAACTATTAAGCTAAACACACAAAATATAACACAAGAGTGTAGCCGAATTTCCGGTGAAGGGCTCTAGACTATCTCCTCAAGATTCCTCTAGATAAGAGTTGAGGTACCGCTATGGCTCTCTTGGTTGAATACAAGTGTGAGCAAACAATCCCCAAGCATGTATCAATTTAAGCACAAGTATATCAAGCAAGTAATAAATATGAACAATAAGAGCATGCAAGATATAAGCACAAGTGAGAGATAGAGAGAGCAATCGCAAACACATGAGATTTGTTTCGAGGTTCGAGCACCCTTACTTTATGTCTCCGCCTTCAACACTATGAATGATTTTCACTATAAACGATCTCACCGGATTACTCGGTGCCGCAACACCTACAACAAGTTCACACTAGAACTCCTTGGACTCACTAGTCCCTCTCTTATTCCCGCAAGAACTACACACGCAAGCACACTAGCTTGCCGAGGCCGCACCTCTACACCGAGCTCCCACAAGAACTCGAAATAACACGAACCCGCAAGTTCACCTCCTCAAATATAAGAATGAACACTTGGTGATCTAAACACTTTGATCACCTAAAAATACTCTCACAACAGATATATCAATGGATAGCTTAAGTGTTTGTGAGAAAACTAGGATTGATTTGGTGGTGAAAAACTCAAGAAATCACTTTTGAAAAACTCTTGATAAACTCTCCTTTTGATTTGAAAATATTTGCTCTAAAACATGTGGAGAAAACCACTGAGATAGGTAGGAAAAACTAGCCCAAAAACTCTCTTCAAATCTTATATCAAACAGCTCAAAATAGCCCCATATAAATAGGCTCCCAAAATATGGCCGTTGGAGGCCAACTCAGAAGAAAATCCTGCTGTCAGTCTACCGCCCGGTCGACCGGCCAACGGTTGAATTTCAGACCGTTGTGCCACTGGTCGACAGGCCGGTCGACCGAGGCCTGGATACAGAGAGCAGAAGCTCTCTGCCGGTCGACCGCCCGGTCGACCGGGGCCAGATCCAAAGAGCAGAAGTCGGTGACCGCCCCTCTAGCCAAATAAGGCTGCGCACGTTTGTGCACATTGGTCGAACGCCCGGTCGACCGACCTCTGGCTCGGTCGACCATACGGTCGATCGGCAGAAGGCCAGAATAACATTTTTAGGGATTAAAAACTCAGTCTTTTTCCTTCAATAAAATCCCATAAATTCTTATAAATTCTACAAAAATAAGTTTATTGATATACTTTGATATACAAACATATTAGATTAAAAATCAAAACATATTACAAACATTTTGAACTATTTTTTTGTAATATGGAAGTTTTGCCTTAAACAAAAACCTATATTTTTCAAAAACGATTTTTTCCAAAACTTTTCTAACTACAAAAACAAGATATTCTAAACACTTTTGAAGTTTAGTATGTATGAATATGATCCACTACACATATATGATGAAATATCTAAGTTTTTGACAATAAGCTCTAAAATAAGTTTTGATAAAACACATGTATATTTTGAATCTTTAAAAACAAACCTGTATTTTTCAAAACGAAAACTCTTTTATGAAAACACAAATAAATCTTGTGTGTGAGTGTATATGAACTTAAGCAATCCATCAACCAATTTATCCTTTACATTTTATCTAAAAACAAAATCTTAACGCTTACAAACATGACACAAGTCTTCTTGGAATTCATCTCTTGAAGGTCTTCTTCGCCTTCTTGACTTGGTCCAAATCTTAATTCAATGAGCTAGACTCCTCTTAAGTACTTGATGCAATCTTGATGCGCGAGCTCTTGAATCAACACGTGCTAGCTCCAAAACTTTGACTTGAAATCCTTTGTTGTAGCTAAACGCCAACTAAGATCTTGATCAAATATCTGATACTAATTAAACACAAGATCATTAGGACTATAACTACATGAGTTAATCATCATCAAAACTAGAGTGATGGGCTTTTGGGCCAACAATCTCCCCCTTTTTTATGATGACAAAACTCATAGAGTTATATATGCGTGGATTAAAGTTAAGTTTCATAGAAGCTCCCCTTAACTCATGCATAACAATAAACAAATAGATATTCAATGAAGTGCATAAAACTAAACAAATATATATGCATAAACAAGGTGAGAGAAACATGCATAAATCAATAATTCTTCTCCCCAAAAACCTTCTTTTCTCTTTTGGGATAAACTTTCAAAATCCTTCTCCCCCTTTTTGTATAAACATAAAATATAGGACATGCATAAAACTCAATATATGCATAAACTCAAATATGCATATATAAACTCAAAATTATTAAACTCAAAATCATTCTCCCCCCTTTTATCAATCATCAACAAAGGGGTGAAAAATAAATCAAAAATAAGGATATATATGTGATTTATATTTATGAAGAGAAAGACATTAAGTTAGCTCCCCTGCATACATGCATTATATGAAGAAGGGATGACAAAATCCTAACTCACATAAAGCATAATATACAATGCATAAGTGGAGATGTTAAGCTCTCCCTATACACGTGTATCACATAAAGAAGAGATGTCAAGCTCCTCAATAAAAAATACACTCAATATGAATCTATATATAGAAGAGATGTTAAGCTCTCCTTGCATATAGGCAATTCATATCAAAAATTTAGAAATCTCTTTAAAACAATTTGAAATCATCTTAAAACAAATTTTGAAATCTCTTAAATCAAATTTTGAGGTACCATCTTGTAAGCAAACAAAATTTTAAGATATTACCTGTAAATAAACAAAATTTTAAGATATCACAAGATTTTTGATATCAATTGAAATTGAAAATTTTTGATACCAATTGAAATTGAAACATTTGTAAATTTTGATACCAATGAAAGTAAAATATTTTATATTTTGATACCAATTAAAATATATGGTAAATTTTGATACCAAACAAAAGGTAAATCATTTTTGATACGAATTTAAATCGAAACCCAATTTGAAATCGAAACATATTGATACCAATTGAAGTATATTGTAAATTTTGATATCAATTAAAAAGTAAAATATAAAGTATATTTTGATATCAATTGAAATACCAATTGAAAATAATGCATAAGCTCATTAAAATACGAATTGAGATACCAATTGAAATCAAGATTTAAATCAAGCTTAGCATAAACATAATTTGTGCTTTAAATATGTAAGGATATTATAAATCAAGCATAATCAAATCATAAATATGTATGAAAATGAAAATACCAAATGAAATTGATATTATTTGAAATTTGAAGCATACATATACAAGAAAACATATATGGGTATACAAAGATAGAATTTCATAAAGTTCATGTGTATTACTCATAAATATCCACCCTATTCATGCACATGATAAAAAGATTTTCAATAAGGCTCACAAGGCATGGTCGCCCATCCGTCTGCCCTTTAGTTGGTAGGGGTTTTAAAAAATAAGTGTTTGAAGTATTTTAGCATAGTTTGAAAAACTCTACCAATTAAAGAATAAATAATTAGTTTGAAGTAATTTTTGAAAAATTAGTTAAAGATCCTTCAACATGAAAACAAATCATATGTATCTCATGAAACATACCAAATACACAAGAGTTGACACTCGAAATATATAAAGCTCATAAAAACTCATGAAAACAAAGTCATGAGTAAACAAATTAAATATGATTGCACAAACATCATGTGAATAGCATATGCATGAAAATAGTCAATGAGGCTCAAGACATCAAACATGTGAAAAATCATAAAAATTTATTTTTCATGTAAAAATAAACTTCAAGGGATATGTATGTTTTTATCAAAACCAACAATATACATACATATCCTAAATATAAATGAGTCCATAATGTAATTTGCATGAAGGCAAGTGACTCAAGGGTATACATGTATATTTATAAGTTTTAGACAAAAATTACATATACATGAAGCAAAACATATACAAGAATAGGGAAAATATGTATAAATGAAAGAATTATCAAAACTAGGTTATATATGTACATGTAATGAGTACAAATGAGTAATGAAGTACAAATATATAAGAATCAATTGTTACTCACTATTTGTACAAGTATATACAAGTTATAATGAAAATTTACGTTTAAACATGTAATCAAAACATAAAGTGCAAAACCATAAACAAATATGATTATTAAGGTAAATGCACATGTCGTAGAGTAATGATATACACAATAGCTAAAATAAAATGAGAACACAAAATATGAATTCATATGAACATGGGTGTATCTCAACTACTATATATGTATGTCATAAGTCTAAATAACATGGCATTTAATAACAATCATGAAAAACATGCTAAAAATCAATAGTCTAAAAGCATGTAAACAAATAAGGAGTTAGAGATAGTTACCAAAGCCATTAGGGCGCATCACTATATCTCTAAACCATGGTGGTCCTCCCACCAAACTTCCTTGATAGTGATACATCAATTCAATGTCCATCTAGCCCATGCATCCACCACCAAAGCACCAAATCTCTTACGTCATGTGAGAGCCCACACCTACATCAAACACAAGAGGTGGGAATTTTGATACCCATTTTCTTTTGGGTCCACGGGGGTTAGCATTGTTTGGAACCTGATTGCACACATTTATTGCATTATTCTTTATTACATTCCATATTTATCATGTAATAAATCTGCTAAATTCTTTATCTTAAATGTCTATTTTGCAGAAGATAATCATGAGGAGAAAGAAGATAAAGTCAAATAAATATCAGTTAAATTTAAATTTAACTAGATCTATTTGGTTAGAGGAGGATGATCCCAAATTCAGTTGGTTAAATTTAGTTTTTGGTGAATCAGGTGGTTAAAGCTAAAGATCAACTGAGGATAACGTCAAATATGGAGTCCAAATCTAAAGGGATAAATAGATAGAGAGAAGATCAACGGATGAGATGAAGCAATTCTGACTCAGATTCTGGCTAGATACTTTTAGTATTTGAATCATAACTTTCGCTACATGAACTCAAATCTGATGATTCAAGATGATCCAGAAAGAGGACTTAATGGGTTACAACTTTTAAGTTGATCATTATTTTTAATTCTGTCATTTGGTAAGTTATATTTAGCAATCAATACGCCAATAAGCTGCAGATCAGAACTGAATATCCACATCAAATCAAGTTTGGAGATAAGAGAAGTATTTAAATTCAAAAATAGCCAGCCTCCTATATCTTCATACTCCTATACCCTCTGCATTTCTCCTATAAATACTGCAATCTTAAAGGCAAAAGGTGAAGTACCAAGCAGAGAGTAATAACTTAGGTTTTTAGTTTTCTTTTATGTAATTTTTGTTTTATTATGTAACTGAGAGGAGAGGAGACTTTCATGGAGGAATGAGAGCAAGCTTGTGCTGAAGGTGACATCGTGTAAGGAATCTTTTCTTCCATTGTTATTTGAATCGAATCGAGATTTTCTTTTCTTTTCTTTTCTTTTCTTGTTTTTGTTCGCTTCCCTCTTTTGTGTTTGTGGATCCAAATGAAACCGATAGCCTCAAAGTTGCCTTGTCCTTGCAAGTATCGTTGATGGCTTTTGGTGATGGATATTCATTTCTATGGTAGAATAGCTCGCCCCTTCATTTTATAGTGTAAATCGGGAATGGGGAAGATCTCATCTGCTATGCTTCGCTCGCCTTCAAGTAAAGGTACATCGTCGATACGGGTAAAAGGTAAGCAGGCGCCAAAGAGGTAAGTATGTTTTTTAGGTTTTAGTTTTTTCTTTTCTTGTAACTTTTAGTGTAGATCACCAACACCATAATCACCCAAATCTCTTTCACTCTTTCAATTTCTTTGTACATATCACTTCTATTTTCTCCATCTTCTCTATCACTTTCTTCCTAACTTAATTATAACTCTTTTTCATTTTCCTTTTAAAAAACTAAAAGAAGATCTTTAACCATTCTTTGTAACATAAAAGAGAACTTACTAAAAGCTTCCATCGCTAGTCCCTCCTTGTGGATTACGACCCGCATAGCCACTTGCTATAGCGGTAGAATTGAGCACCTTGCACTACTATTTTAAAAGTTCTGAAATTCTGTATTTTGTGTGCAGGTAGAACCTCAATCACTACTATAAAGCTTCCATCGCTAGTCCCTCCTTATGGATCACGACCCGCATAGCCACTTGCTATAGCAGTAGAATTGAGCACCTTGCACTACTATTTTAAAAGTTCTGAAATTCTGTATTTTGTGTGCAGGTAGAACCTCAATCAGAACCTAAACATTTTTATTAGCAAAATTAATATGATTTATCTTATCAAAATAAAACTTTACTAAATGGCCTTTGCGGCCGCAATGTGTACATTTGTACAATCTAGTATGCACATAAGAATGAGCGTGATCATGATGTGCAAAGTGTGCATATGTGTGACGTGGGTGATGTGCATGAACATGTAGAGCTTGTTTCTTTTGAAATAAGGTTTTCAATCTATTATGATTAAATACACAATCGCTCAAGGTTGAGCTCAAACAATCTATTCTACTTTTCAATAATTTAATCTCATTTTTATCAATAGTAGCATGAAAAACATGATGAGAATGAGAATCAACACTCTTTTTCTTTTTGGAAATGTTTTCCTTTTCTTTTGAAACAAATTTTCTTTTCAAAGAGTTGTTTTCTTCCAAAATAATTTCCTTTTCTTTTTCCACCAAAATGATTTTACTTTCAAAGAAGTATTTCCTTCACAAAGATCATTTAATTTAGAAGACAAGGAAAAATTCTCATTTTTCAAAAATTCGTTTTCTTTTGAAATGCATTCCAATTTATTTTGAAGGAATCTTTTTGTTTTAACATGGAATCAAATTTATTTTTCAATTTCTTATTATCATTTTTAAGCATGTCATAGTTTTTAAGAAGTTGTTGACAAAATGAAGCAAGCTCATCATAAGATATATCAACATCCTTATCAAACTCAGATTCAGAATTTACCTCAAGGGGATTATCCTCTTGGACCATGTAGCATAAGTTGGAAGCATCAATTCCATCATTTTAGTCGCTCCCCGCATAGTATTGATCTTGCTCGTCAAGGGAGACTATAGTGTTCCATACTACATAAGTCGAATCAAAGTTAGAAACCCTACATAAATATTCATCATTTAGGGTTGACTTTAAAGCATGGATGGCTTTTACATTGGCCTCTAGATGTTTGCCATTTAAACAATAAGAATCTTTAGTAGTGGCAAAATAAACATGAATGTCTAAGACTTTGAGGTACATTGACATCTTAATCTTCCAAGTTTGGATGTTAAGAATATCAAAAGTGGGAGGTGATATGAAATCCATGTGTGTGTATATTGTGATTAGCCAAAAATAAGGATCTTTAATTCTAGGTTGTTAGACCCAAATCAAGAGCACCAAGCTCTGATACCAATTTAAATCACCTAGAGGGGGGTGAATTGGTGACTAGCTAATCTAATGATGAATTAATATGGAATTAATACTATTTATGCAAACTAAAAACTATTAAACTAAACACACCAAGTATAACACAAGAGTATAGCCGAATTTCCGATAAAGGGCTCTGAACTATCTCCTTAAGATTCCTCTAGATAAGAGTTGAGATGCCGTTATGGCTCTCTTGGTTGAATACAAGTGTGAGCAAACAATCCCAAGCATATATCAATTTAAGCACAAGTATATCAAGCAAGTAATAAATATGAACAATAAGAGTATGCAAGATATAAGCACAATTAAGAGATAGAGAGAGCAATCGCAAACACGGGAGATTTATTTCGAGGTTCGAGCACCCTTACTCTACGTCCTCGCCTTCAACACTATGAAAGATTTTCACTATAAACGATCCCACTGGATCACTCGGTGCCGCAACACCTACAACGAGTTCACACTAGAACTCCTTGGACTCACTAGTGCTTCTCTTATTCCTGCAAGCACACTAGCTTGCCGAGGTCGCACCTTTACACCGAGCTCCCACAAGAACTGAAACAACACGAACATGCAAGTTTGCCTCCTCAAATATAAGAATGAACACTTGGTGATCTAAACACTTTGATCACCTAAAACACTCTCACAATAACTCTCCTATAGGATAGATATAGAAATGGATAGTTCAAGTGTGCATGAGAAAACTAAGATTGATTTGGTGGTGAAAAACTCAAGAAATCACTTTTGAAAAACTCTTGATAAACTCTCCTTTTGATTTGAAAATATTGGCTCTAAAACATGTGGAGAAAACCACTGAGATAGGTAGGAAAAACTAGCCCAAAAACTCTCTTCAAATCTTATATCAAACAGCCCAAAACAGCCCCATATAAATAGACTCCCAAAATATGGCCGTTGGAGGCCAACTCAGCAGGAAATCCAGCTGTCGGTAGACCGCCCGGTCAACCGGCCAACGGTCGGATTTCAGAGTGTTGTGCCACTGGTCGACCGGTCGGTAGGGGTGCCATCGGATCGGATACGGATCGGATATTACCTCTACCATATCCATATCCGCACCCAACCTTCGGATACGGATACGGATATTGGCGGATGTGGAAAAATGATATCCGTATCCGCTAAAATCGGATATCGGATATAAATTGGATATTAGCGGATCGGATGCGGATACTAATCGGATATGTTAAAAATGGATATGGTTAAAGATAAATTAAATAGAAATACTTATATTACTTTTTATCTCATCTACTACAATATTAAATGTGATACATACTATGATATTATTGTGTACATATCAATACATTCATCGTATTCATTGTCATTTGACTTCTATAACAATAGATTACACGTCCTCCGGTGCTAAATGCCGATTCGGATGACATGGTTGATGTCGAAATACTCAAAATATCATGTGGTGCTCTTGCAAGAATCGAATACTTTTCACTATTACTTTTTCACCAACTCAAAATATCAAAATTTAATACCTTATTCTATTGAAGAATAGTCTTCTCCATACCGATATCATTATGAAGCACGCAACATTCGGATATCGGATCGGATACGAATAAGATATTACTTTTACCATATCCGTATCCGCACCTACCTTTCGGATACGGATACGAATACGAATATTGACGGATGCGAAAAAATGATATCCGTATCCGGATTGGAGGCGAATTCGGATGCGGATATCCGCGGATAATCCGTATCCGTGGCACCCTTACCGGTCGGTCGACCGAGGCCTGAATACAGAGAGTAGAAGCTCTTTACCGGTCGACCGCTCGGTCGACCGGGGCCAGATCCAGAGAGCAGAACTCTCTTGCGGTCGACCGGGTCGGTCGACTGGCCCTCCAGCCAAAAAAGGCTGTGCACATTTGTATACATCAGTCGACTCCCGGTCGACCGACCTCTGGCTCGGTCGACCGTGCGGTCGACCGGCAGAAGGCCAGAATAACATTTTTAGGGATTAAAAACTCGATCTTTTTCCTTCAATAAAATCCCATAAATTCTTATAAATTTTACAAAAATAAGTTCATTGATATACTTTGATATACAAACATGTTTGATTAAAAATCAAAATATATTACAAACATTTGAATTATTTCTGTAATATGGAAGTTTTGCCTTAAACAAAAACCTATATTTTTCAAAAACGATTTTTTCAAAACTTTTCTAAATACAATAATAAGATATTCTAAACACTTTTGAAGCTTAGTGTGTATGAATATGTCAACTACACATATATGATGAAATATCTAAGTTTTTGACAATAAGCTCTAAAATAAGTTTTGATAAAACATATGTATATTTTGAATTTTTAAAACCAAACCGGTATTTTCTAAAATGAACTCTTTTATGAAAACACAAATAAATCTTTTGTGTGAGTGTATATGATCTTGAGCTATCCACCAACTAATCTATCATTTACATTTTATCTAAAAACAAAACCTTGACACTTACAAACATGACACAAGTCTTCTCGGAAATCTTCTCTTGAAGGTCTTCTTCTCCTTTTGACTTGGTCCAAACCTTGATCCAATGAGCTAGACTCCTCTTGAGTACTTGATGCAATCTTGATGAGCGAGTTCTTGAATCAACACGTGCTAGCTCCAAAACTTTGACTTGAAATCCTTTATTGAAGCTAAACACCAACTAAGATCTTGATCAAATATCTGATACTAATTAAACACAAGATCATTAGTACTATAACTACATGAGTTAATCATCATCAAAACTAGAGTGATGGGCCTTTGGGCCAACATGTATGTCACTGTAATACTTGGGATATACTGATTGATGTTGCATCATACTATCTCCATATTACTGTATTACTCATACTATTTCCTTATCCAGTACACCTTCATAATAGTATCGTAGTATGATCTCACGATGTACGCGTGTGCACCTTTCTCTCATTTTTATACACTCATTGGGAGTCTGACTCCCCGTATTTGCACATCCAGGTATATGGCTATTTCAATTACTGTGCAGGTGTCTGAGGAGATCATGTGTATCTAAGGAGTACGGAGTCTCTTTTGCTTGATCACCAGATTCTTTAGTACAGTTCATGTCTTCCTTTTATTCTGTTAATTTCTATCAACTATCTATAGCTCATACTCTATATCTATTCTATTAATTTATTCATAAAATAATATTATCATGTGTGGGAATTATATGTATTATTGCAGTAACTTTATTGCCTTTATTGTTGATTTATATAACTTGTTTAGGTCACTTTAAGCTTAGCGTGTATACGTGGGGTATTTTCCTCGTGTATATACGTCGTCGACTCTCGACGCGTCTCCGCTCCAGCATATTTTGGGAAGCGGGGCGTGATAAGATTTTCTTGGTATCAGAGCCCGGTTCGACGTTTAATTTTCAAAATAAAAAGGACTGATTTATACCAGTGACTTCAAGCATGTTATATTTACACTGCAATAACATATACTATTCACACCATGATATTGTCCACTTAGAATCAACTGTTCTTCCTTTGAAAATTCCTCTCTTGAATCTTTTGATACTCTGGATACCAACTCTCCTTCAAGAGCGACCTACATTTTCCTTTTAATTCTTATTTTGTCTTGATTCTATTTTTCTGATTTTCTCTTGGATCTGACCATCAGACTCGTATCGACGACAGAGATCAGAGTGCGCAGCGGAAGCATGGTTGGCCCGTTATGCACATTGAAGCGGCGTGGAACGAGAAGATGTCAATGGCGATCGATGATGTTTTCCTTGATTTCTATCCTATCGTATTTAATTTTGTTTCATGTCTATTCATTATAACCTTAGATCAGCTCTGGTCTCTTTTATCATTTCCCCTGCCTGATTGAAATTTCGAGGACGAAACTTTTGTTAAGGTGGGTAAAATGTAATATTCCTATTTTGAAATACAATGTTTAAATAAAATATCATGGTATTTTAATATGTATATGTATATTTATTTATTAATTATTAATTATTATGTAAGTTACTATTACTAATTGTTATTAGTTACTATTATTATAGATTACTATTACTAATTGTTATTGATTACTACTATCATCAATTATTATGATTTTATTCATAGGTAATGTTATTACAATTATTTTGTATTTTTGCATATGTATTAGTGAGCCCAAGCCCATCTCCATATTCTCCTATTTTCTCCCATTTTCTATCTCATTTCTTATTTTCTATTTTTCCCAAACCCATTATTAATACCCAAAGCCCAAATCCACAAACCCAATAGCCAAGCCCATCAATCCAAGCCCAATTCTATTTCTCTTTTCTATTCTTTTTCTTATTCTTTTTCTATTCCCTAAGCCCATGAATGAAAGCCCTAGCCCATATTTCCTTTCCCCACTTTTATTCAGTTATTTCATTTAATTCAACCAAGCCCAATAGCCAAACCCAATAGCCAATCCTTCTAGTCCCCATAATCCTAACTACTAAATCAAAAATTCTAACTAACCCTAACAATCAAATGGAAATCTTAACTAAACTAATTCCCTCTTAATCTTCTTCATCTCCTTCTATTTTCCTCTCCAATTGGCCGTCACTCATCATCTCCCTGTGCGCGAGCAACCAACCGCAACTCCGCTGGCATGCCTCCGTGAATGCATCTCTTTCCGCCATGTTTACTCCATGGTTGTGAAAGTACACCAAGAGAGGGGTGAATAGATGTATGGATAATCTAATGACTAATGATGCGAAATTAAAAACTAATTGTAACATACTTAGTGTAACCAAATAGTGTAGCCGAATTCCCGGTGAAGGGCTTTGGACTATCTCCTTTAAATTCCTCTAAATAGGAGTTGAAGTGCTATATGAAGCTCTCTTGGTTCAACACAAGTGAGGCACACAAACAACACCAAGCATATAAGATATGAGCAATATGAATCAATGTAAGATATAAGAGATAGTGAGTTTAGAGATAGTGAATCAATCACAAACAACTAGATATGTTTCGAGACTCGAGCCACTGCTCTACGTCTCCGTCTTCACACAGAAGGATTTTCACTATATCGTCCACACAGGACTTCCCACACGGGGAACCTCTACTGAGAATTTGGGTAATACAACTTTGGAGTACATAACTCCTTTCTCAACCAACAATAACATCTATACTAGAGGTAAGGCACAATAACAATCACCTCTACACTTAGAGGGATGGTCACTTAGCCAAACAACAATCACCTCACACTAGAGGGATAAGGCTCAAAGTCAAACAACAACCTCAATCACCTCTACACTTAGAGGGATACCAACACAATCATCTCTACACAAGAGGGATACCAACAAATTTAAGGAAGGTTACAACTCTTGGTGATCTCAAAGACCACAAACCAATTTTCTCACTAAAATAAGATCCTAATAGATAGGATAGATAGATAGCTCAAGTGTGAGAAAAACAAGGTGTTTGGAAATCAAAATACAAAGAAAAATACTTGAAAAAAATGCTAGAATAAGATAAAAATGAAAATCAGAACCAATATCCCAAATACTCTATTTTACTTTAATTTTCCACCCTTGAAAACAAATAAAGATAAATCCTTTTTAACCCAAAAACTCTTTTAAAATTTGTTGCTAAAACACTTAAGAAGATGGGAATTTTTGCTCTTGAAATTCTTATCAAAACAGCTCAAAGGATGGGTATATATAGCCCATTCTAAAAACTAGTCGTTGGACCAAGACAGCAAAAAATTTCTGCTGTCGGTCAACCGCCCGGTCGACCGGCCGGTCGACCGAGGCCTGGATACAGAGAGCAGACCTCTTTGCCAGTCGACCGCCTGTGTAACGCCCCGATCCCGCAGGTACGGGGACGTTATGGCGACGTACATACGCGAGGTGAAAACAACCTCACGCGCACGTTAAGCCTCAGTACAGGACATAACCTCCATATACACAGGAGTTCCAGTAGGAAATAAGTATAAGAATACCTGCAGAAAGAGATTAGTGATCATAGCAGATAGGAAAACAGGGATAAATAAGATAACAGCAATAAATCACAAAGATACCTATGAATGAGCTCGCTGATGAGTCTCCTATGTGAACCCAATGGACTATCTGCCGATATGCTAACTCGGGTCTCCAACCTGGGCACGCAAACCCAGGGTCGTCAGAAAGCGACCTAGTGAGTGGTAAAATGAAGGAGGCAGTAATAAATACGATAGTAATACAAGCACGATAATAATATATAATACATGTTATTGTACTAGTGATACCATATAATAAGTATATAAGAAGCAGTCGAAATATATAATCATGTCAATCTTTGAATACCATCATTGCCTAACATGTTATCATCGGGTCAAGTCTTTAGTCGTATCCAGTTTAGATAGTAAATAAGGTTGTCTAGTGGTGATATGTGAACATGCTAGTGGCGACGTGATAGACGTGTACAGGCAGATGGGCCTATGCAGTGTAATCACTATACGGTGTGGTGTATATACAGTAGTGATGTCTGTTCTACAGAAAGCATCATATATGCAATGCAGAACATGTGTCGTATGCCATGCAATGCAGAACATGCGTCATATGCCATAACACAGTATAACATATGCCAGGTAAAGTAACAAGTATACAGGTAACATGATATCGGATACAGTAGCATGAACAATAACAAGATAGCATACGTGTACCAGACATGTCATGTGATTTATACAATAGTAGCAATCAGTATCACCTGATATTTTAATCAATCTCTTCCAGTGTCCTATACCACTGGCAGTTCATACTGGAGCCCGCACTCCAGTCGAACCCATCCGGACATGGCCTACGGGTACCATTATCCAAACGAGAGAGTGACCAAATAACAAGTGTTCCCGACGTCACTATTGTGTATACTGTTTTATTATGTTAATTGGAAACCCATAGTCGAAGAGTTCTTATCGGGTAAGTGTATCCCGTGCATACCCGGGATCACAGCCTTTATAAACCCCTGGTTGCTAAGACCAGAGCCCTCCGCGAAGAGGGGAACAATAATCAAGTAACAAGAGCTCATGGAGCAATTGGTAGGTAGCACTACCATCTCCTACAGTGGGAGAATAATATGGATCCAGTACATCACCCGATAAGATCTAATCAACCGTCGAGTCTCCCCCATACCCCAGTTAACTTTATGATCTAATACGTCAAGTATACAATGTAACAAGAACAACTACTGTACATGATACGGGTAACATGATAACTGGACCAGAGCTCTGTTGATAGCATAGAACAATATAACGAGAAACAAGAACAATATAACAGGAATAATATAACGGGAAACGGGAACAATATCATACGGGAACGATATAACGGGAACAATAGATGTGGGATTCCACACATCGCATATCAACAGCTCTCATGTCCAGTATCGGGAATATCCGTATCAGTAACAGGAAACAATCATATAACATGACTACGGTACCATGGAACAATAATACATGTAGTATGAACGGGAATCCATATGACAAGAATAAAGAAACCATACATGCATGTGTAACAGTGATATGCTGAGAATCCATATAACGATGATAACAACCAAGAATATGACATGCGGTAGTCCGTGCATTGGTATATCTGTGTACTAATGAAACATCTATGTGTAACAATAATCCGTGTAATATCTCTGTGATAGTACATGTAATAACAGTGATCAGTGTATCATATAATACCATGTCCAGTGTCCGTGTAATGATGATCCCGGTACATGCAATACGGTGTCCTGCAGTCATATCTCTTGACAGTGTAGTGTGATCTGATACCGTGGCTCAGTATCTATGTGACGATAGTTATCTAACTGTGATACAAGACATGAACATGAAATAATAGTGTCCAAACATATGGTGAACTAGTGGTCCGAGTGTTAGTGGCTGTGCAGGTATGATGACCGTGTCCGAGTTGTTTCTGCCAGTATTTATTGGTATTATAATTACCTTCTTATCTGCATTCTAAATTAGGAAATACCTAACAATATTCTAGGTTATTCATATTATAATGCATGTCTAATCATTACCAGTTAATAATTAATAGTTACCGTATTTTATCCATAATCATGATTTGTCACAGAAAGCAATCAATTCATATCCCTAATCAAGATAAAAGATAATTTATAAAATAAAAATACTCACAAACTAGCCATAGGAAGGTAGCTCTCTTTCCCACGATCGCAGCGGATCCAGAATCGTCCGAATCGGAGTCCGGATGCTCCCGATATCGCCCGAACGCTAGAAGTAACGAAAATGGGTTAAATATGTAAATAAAAATAATTCAAATGCAATTAATAAAATGGAGCAGGGGGTTTTCTGTAAAATTACCTGTAATGGTTTTGGATGCGGGTTTGGCTCATAACGGGTCGGGTACAGATCCACAACCCATACCCACTGAACTTAAGTTAACGGGTACGGGTCTAAACAAGTGGGTTTGGCTTTAAACCTTAACCCAAATGGGTTATTGGGTTCACACCCATTTATGGGTGTGAACCCATAAAGGAGACAGCAGTAGCAGCTTGATGCTGCTGCTCCTGCGCGGCCGGCCGGCCAGCCCAGCTGGCCGGCGGCGCTGGCGGCCTGCCGGCGGCGGTCCCGGCCGCCGGCGGCCGTTCAACTCTGGCCAAGAGGGAGGAGGTGAGAGAGAGAAAGAGAAAGAGAGAGAGAGGGAGTTTGACTGCAGCCTGGAGAAGAAAAAGAAAAGAAAAAGGAGAAGGAGAAGAAGGAGAAGAAGGGGGTGGTGGCGCCGGCCGTGGCTGGGGCGCCGGCCGTGGCTACGGCGGCGCCGGTGGCCGGCGGCCTGGCCTGGCCGCTGGCGACGGTCAGGCCCTCCCCCCTTTTTGGGTGTCTGCAGCAGAGAGAGAGAGAGAGAGAGAGAGAGAGAGAGAGAGAGATAGGAGTGTGGGGGGGAAGGAGAGAGAGTGTGTTAGAGAGAGAGAGAGATTGGAGAGAGAGAGAGTCTCTTAGAGAGAGGGGGGAGTTTGTATTTAGGGGAGAGAGAGAGGCGGTGGGTAAGTCGGTGGGAGCTTTCCAGAGAAGGGAAGAAGGAAGAAGAAAAGAAAGGAAAAAGAAAGATTAAAAATTATAATATTTTATTATTATAATATTGGTCCAATATTCGACCAGCTCCGAAAGGTGTCCAAAAATTACAAAAAATAGAGAATATTATACTGAGACGTAAGATGAAAACGGTTTGAAGAAATTTTATCCGATTTACAAATTAAAAATCCTGGAAGATGTCGCCGGTACCGGACGACGCCGGTTTAGCCGGATTTTCGATAAATTCAGAAAAATTCTCAAAAATACCCTAACGTAGATAATATGATTATAAGACACATGGTGAAAGCGGAATCTCAAAATGCTACTCCGTTTGTGAAAGAAAAATTGTAGAGCTGATTATCGGTATCGGTCAGCACCGACTACGGATAGTTTCCAAAATAATCCAGAAAAATTCCAGAAAATTCTGAAAAATCTACAATATTAGAAAATAATTTTGAAATTTAAATCAGATCAATCGGACTACCACGGAGATCAAATCAATTTTGTACGTCGTATCGCGTACCAATACGGTGATACGTACACCGGGAAGCAGGGGGTTACATTTCTCCCCACCTTACAAAAAATTGCGTCTCTCGCAATTTCAATCAGGTGTGAGAACAAAATTTTCAACCCCAAAGCCGAAATGTTACGGGTCCACGACACTTTCGCTGCGCACTCTGCTATCTATAAGGAACTCGGGATGGAGAAGTATGGTAGTGAACTCATCCTAACGGATTAGAAGCAAGACAATGCAAAGAAAGCGAGAAGGAAATCGGATGTTCTGGGGGACAACAGAAAGGAAGGAAGGAATACAAACGAGTCACGGAATGAATTGTCAAGGTCATGGTATTCTTGTACTCGTTGCTGGAATCCCCAAATTCAGATACAAATCAATTAATCTGAACCTGATTGTACTGTTGGTAAGAGCTCAAGGATTGACCCAGGTGGTTACCCACACCAGGTGTGAACCTAAGCTCTGATACCACTATGTAACGCCCCGATCCCGCAGGTACGGGGACGTTATGGAGACGTACATACGCGAGGTGAAAACAACCTCACGCGTATGTTAAGCCTCAGTACAGGACATAACCTCCATATACACAGGAGTTCCAGCAGGAAATAAGTACAAGAATACCTGCAGAAAGAGATTAGTGATCATAGCAGATAGGAAAATAGGGATAAATAAGATAACAGCAATAAATCACAAAGATACCTATGAATGAGCTCGCTGATGAGTCTCCTATGTGAACCCAATGGACTATCTGCCGATATGCTAACTCGGGTCTCCAACCTGGGCACGCAAACCTAAGGTCGTCAGAAAGCGACCTAGTGAGTGGTAAAATGAAGGAGGCAGTAATACATACGATAGTAATACAAGTACGATAATAATATATAATACATGTTATTGTACTAGTGATACCATATAATAAGTATATAAGAAGCAGTCGAAATATATAATCATGTCAATCTTTGAATACCATCATTGCCTAACATGTTATCATCGGGTCAAGTCTTTAGTCGTATCCAGTTTAGATAATAAATAAGGTTGTCTAGTGGTGATATGTGAACATGCTAGTGGCGACGTGATAGACGTGTACAGGCAGATGGGCCTATGCAGTGTAAGCACTATACGGTGTGGTGTATATACAGTAGTGATGTCTGTTCTACAGAAAGCATCATATGCAATAGCAGCAGACATGCGTCGTATGCCATGCAATGCAGAACATGCGTCATATGCCATCACAGACAGTATAACATATGCCAGGTAAAGTAACAAGTATACAGGTAACATGTTATCGATACAGTAGCATGAACAATAACAAGATAGCATACATGTACCAGGTATGTCATGTGATTTATACAATAGTAGCAATCAGTACCACCTGATATTTTAATCAATCTCTTCCAGTGTTCTATACCACTGGCAGTTCATACTGGAGCCCGCACTCCAGTCGAACCCATCCGGACATGGCCTACGGGTACCATTATCCAAACGAGAGAGTGACCAAATAACAAGTGTTCCCGACGTCACTATTGTGTATACTGTTTTATTATGTTAATTGGAAACCCATGGTCGAGGAGTTCTTATTGGGTAAGTGTATCTCGTGCATACCCGCATCATGGCCTTTATCAAACCCCTGGCTGCTGCTAAGACCAGAGCCCTCCGCGAAGAGGGGAACAATAATCAAGTAACAAGCTCATGGAGCAATTGGTAGGTAGCACTACCATCCCCTGCAGTGGGAGAACAATATGGATCCAGTACATCACCCGATAAGATCTAATCAACCGTCGAGTCTCCCCCATACCCCAGTTAACTTTATGATCTAATACGTCAAGTATACAATATAATAAGAACAACTACTGTACATGATACGGGTAACATGATAACTGGACCAGAGCTCTGTTGATAGCATAGAACAATATAACGAGAAACATGAACAATATAACGGGAAACGGGAACAATATCATACGGGAACATATAACGGGAACAATAGATGTGGGATTCCACACATCGCATATCAACAGCTCTCATGTCCAGTATCGGAAATATCCGTATCAGTAACAGGAAACAATCATATAACATGACTACGGTACCATGGAACAATAATACATGTAGTATGAACGGGAATCCATATGACAAGAATAAAGAAACCATACATGCATGTGTAACAGTGATATGCTGAGAATCCATATAACGATGATAACAACCAAGAATATGACATGCGGTAGTCCGTGCATTGGTATATCTGTATACTAATGAAACATCTATGTGTAGCAATAATCCTTGTAATATCTCTGTGATAGTACATGTAATAACAGTGATCAGTGTATCATATAATACCATGTCCAGTGTCCGTGTAATGATGATCCCGGTGCATGCAATACCGGTGTCCTGCAGTCATATCTCGTGACAGTGTAGTGTGATCTGATACCGTGGCTCAGTATCTATGTGACGATAGTTATCTAACTGTGATACAAGACATGAACATGAAATAATAGTGTCCAAACATATGGTGAACTAGTGGTCCGAGTGTCAGTGGCTGTGCAGGTATGATGACCGTGTCCGAGTTGTTTCTGCCAGTATTTATTGGTATTATAATTACCTTCTTATCTGCATTCTAAATCAGGAAATACCTAACAATATTCTAGGTTATTCATATTATAATGCATGTCTAATCATTACCAGTTAATAATTAATATTTACCGTATTTTATCCATAATCATGATTTGTCACAGAAAGCAATCAATTCATATCCCTAATCATGATAAAAGATAATTATAAAATAAAAACACTCACAAACTAGCCATAGGAAGGTAGCTCTCTTTCTCATGATCGCAGCGGATCCAGAATCGTCCGAATCGGAGTCCGAATGCTCCGATATCGCCCGAACGCTAGAAGTAATATGTAAATAAAAATAATTCAAATGCAATTAATAAAATGGAGCAGGGGGTTTTCTATAAAATTACCGGTAATGGTTTTGGATGCGGGTTTGGCTCATAACGGGTCGGGTACTGATCCACAACCCATACCCACTGAACTTAAGTTAACGGGTACGGGTCTAAACAAGTGGGTTTGGCTTTAAACCTTAACCCAAATGGGTTATTGGGTTCACACCCATTTATGGGTGTGAACCCATAAAGGAGACAACAGCAGCAGCTTGATGCTGCTGCTCCTGCGCGGCCGGCCGGCCAGCCCAGCTGGCCGGCAGCGCTGGCGGCCTGCGGCGGCGGTCCGGCGCCGGCGGCCGTTCAACTCTGGCCAAGAGGGAGGAGGTGAGAGAGAGAGAGAGAGAGAGAGAGAGAGAGAGAGAGAGAGGGAGTTTTGACTGCAGCCTGGAGAAGAAAAAGAAAAGAAAAAGGAGAAGGAGAAGAAGGAGAAGAAGGGGGGGCGGCGGTGGCGCCGGCCGTGGCTGTGGCGCCGGCCGTGGCTGCGGCGGTGGCCGGTGGCCGGCGGCTTGGCCTGGCCGCTGGCGACGGTCAGGCCTCCCCCCTTTTTGGGTGTCTGCAGCAGAGAGAGAGAGAGAGGAGTGTGTGGGGGAAGGAGAGAAGTGTGTTAGAGAGAGAGAGAGATTGGAGAGAGAGAGTCTCTTAGAGAGAGGGGGAGTTTGTATTCAGGGGAGAGAGAGAGGCGGTGGGTAAGTCGGTGGAGGGCTTTCCAGAGAAGGGAAGAACGAAGAAGAAAAGAAAGGTAAAAGAAAGATTAAAA
>JAVJIF010028215.1:0-42337 GCA_038442645.1 Agave tequilana | reverse complement strand
AAAATATTAAATATTTAATAATATTTAAATTATATATTGATTATCAAGTAACTGCTTTGACTGCGAGTGTATTACAAGTGGGATTTATATGACCACAAAATTAACTGTAGTAATTACAAGTGGGAAAATGTGAGTGTAAAAGTGAGATTTACATGACCACAAATTTAACTGTAGCAACTGCAAGTGGTAAAATGAGAGTTGTATTTTACAATTTATTTTTCAGCGAAACAACAGCGGAAAATGGAAAGAAGTTTTACAACTACGATTTGCGGGATTTTGCGGCGAAACAAACACTCCCTAAGTACAAACACACAGAGCATACATGAAAATTTGAAAAGAAAAAAATCACAGAGAGAGAAAAGAATTCCACTATAACAATTGTGATTACATGTGAGCTTCTCTAGTGTGCTAGAGTTCCTGAATTTCGATTGTGATCCCTTTCCTCGTTAGGGGAATTTGTTATTTATACAGGTAATCTCTGCAGGATAAGGTGAGGGAGTCCCATTCAATTTGAATACTTAAAATTCTTATCTTGATGGCAGTTGAACTGAGCATCCCGGTTTGAATCGAGATAGGGGAGAGTCCATCTCTATCTAGTATTCTGTATCTTGCTGTAGATAAGAACAAATTGTCCCCGAGAAGCAACTACTTCATTTGGATGATGATTAGGCTTAAAGATTGAGGTCTTGCGGGTCAGAAATGACCACTACAGATGCTCCCTCTGCTCTCTTCTCTTTGTGAGAAGTCGGGAACTTCCTTCGGAAGTTGTAACACCCCGTTCCCGGAATATGTACCTAGATACGTGTTTTGTCTTCGATCGTAGTTTTTGATTTTCCCCCTTATTTATTTTATTTTATGATTGCTTATATCATTGCTTAGTATCAGATCCAGATTCTTAGAGTTAGAGTCAGCCCTAACCTGAACCAGGAACCTGATCCTGTGTATTGATTAATTTAGCTTTTCTAGTCGTTAGATTTGACTGTTTCACTTTCAAACACTGTTTTTGAATTTTTTTTGATTTTTCATGATTTTTTGAAATTTATTGAATTATTCTGCAAAATCTTCAAAATCGGTATCGAGGAATGCCGCCAAACGATTCTCAGATTTTTTTTAATTTACAAACAAAGTTAAATTTATGAAAACTATTTCATATTGTTCCTCAGGATCTATTTTCTATCTTAACTCATTTTTGAGATTTTTCAGAATTTATCGAAATTCGACCGGATTTGGTAACGACCAGTATCGACGGTTGATTCCACGATTTTTAAATTGAAAATGGATTAAACTTCTTGAATCTGATTTCATCATGGTCTTTAATATAATATTTTCTATTTTTTTGAGAATTTTTGGGTACCTTTCTGAGTTACTTCATTTTTTCTCGACATTTTCAGTGTTTTCCTGGATCTGGGGTTATACTTGGATATTTCCGTTTAGTTTTTTTCTTTCCCCTTTTTTCTTCTCCACTCATTTCTTTCTCCGTTTTTTTCCCATTCTTTTCCTTTTTTTCTCCATCACACAAACCACCCCCAAAAAAATCTCCCCTTTATATTTCCTCCTTCCTTTCTTTTTCTTTTTTTTCTTCCTTCTTCCCAACCCTCACAACTAACAATAGACTCCTCCTCCCTCCTCACTCTCAAATTCTCTCTCTACTCCCTCACTCTCTTCAATCTTTCTTTATCTTTTCTTATCTCTCTTTCCCTCAATTGGCCGACCACCATGAGCCTCTACCGGCCCCTTCGCCATATCCTGCACCGCGCTCTCCATCAGTGAGACCCCAGCTCCGGCGACGTTCCCGACGACCCCCTCCTCGCCGGCGGCCATCACCACTACAGCACCCCATTCCCCCCTCTCATCAAATCCCCCTCTCTCTACACCTTCTCTCTCTCTCTCTCTCTCTCTCTCTCTCTCTTCTTTTCCTTCCCACAATCTGCGCCTACTCCTCTGACCTAGCTCCTCCGCCAGCCATCACCACCAAAGCACCACCTCAACCACCACCCCCTCAACTCCATCACCTATCTCATCATCCACCACTTCCAACTTCATTTCCCCATCACCACCGCCAAACCCAACATTGCCACTTCACCTCCTCTCCTCTCCCCCAAATTTTGACCAGCCCTCTCTGGCCCATCCCTCGGCCGGCCATCCCCCGACCTGCCCCTTCTTCTCTCTTCTCCTCATCTCTCCCTCCTTATTTTCTCTCTTCTTTCTTTCCTTTCTTTCTCTCTCATATGTTTCCTCTCTCTCTCTCACACCTGCCTTCTCTCTTACTCTCTCCATTCTCTTTCTCTCTCCTCCACTTTTCTTTCTTCTATCTCTTGTCGCACTCACTGTCCTCTCTCTCTCTCATCAGTTCTCTCTCTATTATTCTCTGTCCTCTCTCTCCTCTCTCTAATTCTCTCTCTAATAAATATATATTTTAATATATTGGTTGGCATGTGCATGTGTTCATATGATTTCAGATTTTGCGACATTTATCAAATATTTAGGTGAGTGTTCTCGCTTTATTGGGTACTTGTTTTTCGATGGGTGTTTTATTGTAATTTTTTATTGTATTTGTATTCTATAGACTGTGTACCTTTATATGTATGTGCCGAGTGCCTAAAGTTGTAACGGTCCCAGTTTAACAATCCTCAATTTTACATAACATACACTTATAAAACCGATAAATCAATCATTCCCTTTTTCTTAAAATTTCAGCAGCACTTTCTTTGTAATTACTGGTCGGATATAATATCCAATACAGATATATGATAATTTCGGCTAACATCAGCCTACTTATTCTCATTCCAACCATATAACTGAATTCAAAGCATCCACCCGCTCGTGAAAGTATTTCGGCTTGACATCGCCTACTTAAGTAAAACATAACAACATAAACTCTAGAGTTTCATTCTATTCATCCATAGAGTCTCAGAAATGATAACTTTCAACTTCACATGGCATCATGTTAAAAAAAAAACACTTCTTATTACTACAAACCCAATACAAGATATCTCGAATGTCCATTTGCAATGAAACTACTACAAGGTTCTCTATATATATGTATATACAAGATTAATGGTCTATTCCCAAGACCCATGTTCATTCACAAACCCAAGTGTTCCAAAAATACAAGAGTTGGATATATTCCGAACGAACCCTGCACAACATAGCCCTGACCTCTGACTTCAACAACCTGCAATATATCAGTCTGAGGGAGGGTGAGCTCGACAGCTCAGTGAGTGATGTAGGACAATAATCAAGAAAAAAATAATATCTCAATGAGAGTATGAATACTCACGTAATAAAAGAAATCTGAAACGTAAGAAGATGAAGAAACAGTGGCATCCCATAGTTTAAAGATCAGGAAGTCCCCCCCAGTCTCTAAAATTTCTTAGGACGATCAACTCATATGATCGTACTCCCCAATTCTTTCTTGAATTTTCATCTTTATGTGTGATAAGGTCTATTAGTTTACATAAATAAACTCTCTCGTCTTATGTGCACATAGTGTGTATTCTCACGTGCCTTGTGGTTCCACGCTATAATACCCTAATCACCAGAGTTATGCCATAAACCTAGTTTATCATTCATTAACACTTGCATCACAAGCCATAATTATATAACATATCTCATATCAATATTTCTCATAGTACAATAATGCAATCAACCTTCTAATGCACGGATTCACAGCACGCTTTCCCAATAGGTGGTATTCATTTTTTAATCAGCTAACTTGTATTCTGACGGTTTTCATTGTCATATACGATAACACATCCACATTCCCCTAGTGTCACACACACACACATTTGCATCACCATAACCTTTCATTCTCAATCATATGTAAGATAATCAATTATATGTATATCCTAGCACCATTCAAGTACTGGTAGGATTAACCCTTGCACTTTCACCCATCATATAATATTTCATTATCTCTTGTAATAAGCAAGTTTCACAGTCATGCATAAAGGACAAGCATATACACTATTCGATTTTAATAAGCACATCTTATTTCATGACACACGACCCATCTCATACCCCGTCTTCACGCTACCAGCTCCCGCTGGCCCCTTCCCTACATTTACCCACACAATATCATACCCCGTTTCACACCTACCAGCTCCCGCTGGCCCCTTCCTACATTTATACACACAATATCATACCCCGTCTTCACACCTACCAGCTCCCGCTGGCCCCTTCCTACATTTAACACACACAATATCATACCGTCTTCACGCCTACCACTCCCGCTGGCCCCTTCCTACATTTACATGAGAATAACACGACTGCATACACATTACATACACATTACACATACATCAACTATCAGGTACACACACAGTGCCTGTTGTGTTGTGATATACTTTTTCCATTCATCAATCATGTTCATTGATGTGTCACACATAGTCAAGTTCGTGTAACTAACAAATATATGCACGCATTCAAACATACATACTACTTACACTTCTCATTCATTTACGACGCACCAGTTACATTCTCGATACTCGTTTTTTATACGATTAGTTCTAAACTCAGTACAACATGCTTACATATAATTTCCAATAACTTTCCATAGATCCCACCTAAATATATTTCATCGGATCTGACCTCCCTAACAATCGAAAATGATTTTATCGAACTTCTACTTTTGATATTAAAGGAGACACACCTGACTTCCATTAAAATTTAGATTTACAGATCTTCCTGACAATATATTATATGACCCACTTAATTCGCACGAACAACCGAAATAAACAAAAATCATTTAGACACCTAAAAATTCTGCCATTCTGCACTTTCGACTAGTCGACACGTTTTCAGTGGTAATTCCCAGCACAGACATTCGTTTGGGACACCGTAAGCGCGGGTGGAAAGTAGACTCGATTAGCTTTCCACGGTATATCACATGACCTATTTTTCATTAAATATCCTTACAAAAGAAACCCCAAGATTCTGATTTCAGTTCTGGAAGACTTTAACAGATTGTATTACTATTACAAAAGTGCTTTGAACTACACAAATCCTCAACTCTTCTTTTTATTTCCTCATCTAAATTAGATCATGAATAGTCATGGACTTAAGTGTTTAGACTTTTGATCACGAGAATGTTTATAAGAGCATTCATAGTTCGCTCACAATATATTTATTGTAAACCCCTCTTTAAGTCATCTCCAACTTCATAGTTGGACTTATCGTAAATTTTCTTTTATCTCACTAACATGATCAAGACCAAATTTCGATTTGATAACATAGTTATTATATAAGAATGGCAAGAGGCTCAATCCTCACAAATGAAGAAGCTTCGAGGTTCTCCATCTATACTAAAGGATAGAAGAGATTTATAACTTGATCGCATCCATCGACAGCGATCAAGAATTTAATATACTAAATTGACTCCTAGGATTTATCTTGTCTTCTAATAATACTTTAACCGTTACTTAAACTTTCAACATAATGATATTCAAGATTTCGGCTTAACCTTGTCCACTTAAAGATAGCCGACGGCAACTCTAGATTTTACAAGATAAGTTCATATACGTAGCACAAGGGAGTATACTTCTTGCTAAAGATCGAACAATTTTCGAAATCATAACCCTACTTGAACATTAAGCTATTCATATAGGATTAATAGTTTGTCACCACAAGGGCTAGGTTGCATGTTATTTCAAGAGAATTACATAATCATAAAAGAGCATCTACTATGTGAATTTGCAACACTTAGCAAGTTCGTCATGCATTAGTCAATGATTCTATGGAGCACTTAATCCCTATTTAAGAAGGAATAAATTTTGCTCAAAATTTGTATCACAACTCTCAATGAAAATTCCATCCCCATCGACTTAAAATGTGAGGTTGAGAGTTCTAGGAATTGAGATTTACACCTGTCACCACATCTGAAAATTGATGAGCCCCCTCACCATATAACATACCCTAACATGCAACCTCCATACCCATGAATTGCCTATAATTGGATCAACTCCATAAATCTAAAATCAACTTTAGATCACTGCATGTATTAAAAGTCATGAATTAACAAGGAACAAATGCATGAGTAACTCAAGAAGAACAATTTCATTCATCAATAGATCTAGATCTAGGAATTTTATAAGATGGAAGTTGAGAATTTAACAAGGGGAAAACCCACTCACCCACATCCGGTCCGACCGGCCCCATCAGGCAGCCCATGGCCGGCTGCTGGCCGCCGCCGCCGCCCTGGCCGCGGCCTGGCCGGCCCTGGTCGCGCGCTGGGCGCGCGCTGGCCGCGCCTGGCCGCCGTCCGCCTGAGAGAGGGAGAGAGAGAGAGAGAGCCAGAGTTTGGAGGAGGTTGTCGATCATCACCAGGTGAGGGAGAGAAATTTTGGGAAAGGAAAGAAGTTAGGTGAAAAAAAATAGGTATCTTTTCCTTTTTCTTAATATATACAAATACCTAAAATATCATACTTGCCATATGCCACTTGTCCTCATCTCATATCACTCCACCTACTCCCATCACTCATCTCAAGTCAATCCTAACCCTCCATCTAATATGAGGTCATTTCTCACTAATACAAATAACAAAAATAAATTCTTCTATATTTAGATATTGCATGAAGTGTAGTCATATACAAATGTGTGACTTGTACCCATGTATATACATCACCATAATTAATATCACCACTATTATATATATATGTATATAACATGCATATCTATTTAAATACTTCCAATTAATTCATTTCAAATTTCCCTGATAAATTTCCAAATTTATTATCACATAAATATAACCAAAATAAAATTCCTGATATTCTTTATAATCTCAAAAATCAAAGAGTATAGTATTAAATCAGGGTTGAAAAATTCGGGGTGTTACAAAAGTTGTATGTTGTAGATTTGTGATGAATACTTGGAGTAGTGTAGTTTAATATCTGTACATATACCCTGCCTGTAATGTGTTCTATTACTGCTTTATTTTCATGCGTGGCCGGCCCTTGTGATCGTTTAGCCTCCAGGCTCTTTACTCAGCCTTCTAGCCCTTTCAGCCTCCGGGCTCTACATTCAGCCTCGGGCTTGTAACGGCCCCAAATTCTAATAATCTCAATTAACATAAACATCTATATTGATCAACAGATTATCATATTCATCTCAAAATTCTTGAAAATTTCGGCAGCACCTCCTTTGTAAATACTGATATGTGTAAATATACATTTCACATCACAATAATTTCAGCCAACACTAGCCTATTTATCTTTAATCCAAGCATATAAACTAAACTCAATAATCACCCACACAATCATAATATATTCGGCTCTCAACAGTCTATTTATATGAAAACACAATAATTAAATACTTAATAGCACCCCTCTCGGCATCTACAGAATAATGCCAAACTATTTTTAACTTCAACTCATCATAATCATAACTAAACTCATATCTCCATACAATATATGGATTCAGACTATCCATCTCACAATACTAACACTTTCTACAAGTACACATCAAATAGGATAATAAAACATATATAACGAGAACTAAATTACATCCTCAATACATTCATTATTAGCAAAATTTTCTACAAAATGCATAAAACCTAAAGTTGGTCCTCCGCCGTAACGCGACCTGAAAATATGGAATTAGAAAGAGGTGAGCTTAATAGCTCAGTGAGTAGAGATAGAAGAAAATCAGGGAATGGTGAATATAATCAATAATAAGTATGAATTTTTGAGCGATAGAGTAGATTTGGACGAATAAGAGAAACAGAAAATCAATAACATATGATGAAACAATTTGGCTCCATAATCTTTGGGGACGGTCCGACTCTTTGGTCACTGACTTCTTATGACATTTTCAGCATTCTATGCCATATTTTACAGGGTTTATAAGTTCAGTAAAATATTAGCCCGGCAATTATAGTTTATTATCAAAATTTTCTTATGTATTCACAGTATGTATCGCATACGCATTTCATATATTATGCACATGCGCGCCAATCACACTCTCACTATCTTATATATAGTTTATGCATTCATATAACACATGCATCACAAAACATATTTTTATATCATGTAATCTTATCACGCTTCGCATATCACAATATCTCATTACACTTCACAAGATTCGCATGTCATATATAATGAGATACGTATTATACGTTATTCATATGCATATGCAATTCACAGTGAAGTATGAAAATTCTTCGTCTTCTCCCTCCTGCTGGTCCCGCCCGGCCCTTCTTCCTTCTATAAAGATATATAACACAATAACACCGTCTTCCCCCTCCTACCGGCTCCCGCCTGGCCCCTTCCTCCTATAATATACGTGTGTGTATGTATAAATATCATATAACAATAACACCATCTTCTCCTCCTACCGGCTCCCGCCCTGCCCCTTTCACTTATATATATGTACGTATATAATGCAATAACACCGTCTTTCCCCTCCTATCGGCTCCTGCCCGACCTCTTCCTCTAATGAGCATGAATGCAAAATACATATTTATATTTACACGCAAATAGTAACCAATGGAGTAACGATATGAATATCAATTAAACACTATAGTTTGCTTTCCATCTCATCAACTACATTACCGAATAATTATATGTGGTTCACTGCATGTGTATACATACACCCAGATAACAATTAATTATCATATTACAACAATTTGACCATTTATTGTAGTTTGATTCTGAGCTTATCACTTCTATTACTGGAGAATTTATGTAATTCACTGTATATGCTTATGCAAATGTAAGTTACAGTTCACCTTCTTGTTTAGTAATTCTATTATCAATAAGATGCATATGGTTCACTGGTTATACATTCATACATGAGTTGTAAGTCAACAGTAAAGTGATTACGTATCTCATCATATAAATTAAGTTCTCATTCATATTATCAACAACCACGTATCCAAATGAGGTGTTATGCGTATGAGCATGTATAACTGTATACATCATGTTACACTTAACCAACCTCCATGCTTCAGTATCATTCATATGCAACAATCATTTTACACACAATATATTATCAATGTCAACCGTTCAATATTTCGGCTAACCATTGATTACACTGCTAATATATATATTCCTAATTTGTACTAGTAAGTTTTGTAGTTAGTTATACTTCACCCTTCATACATTCTATTATTTAGCTAGTAGAGTTGATTAATACACTTGACCATAGTCACTTTCAGTTAGCACATCTGTAGTTTAAATTTTACTTATACACTCGTATAGTTTTTACTAACTGTGTAACAACCCGGTTATTAAAATCCTGATTTAATATCCTGATACTTAATCAATGAATTATACGGGATTAATTACGGTGATGATTGAATTAATCTCTTGTAGAAATGATTTTTTTTCTTTGTGTGGGAAAATTTTGAGGTAAAATAAAATTGGATAAGTATAATTTTTGTGTATATAATTGTTGGTACACCTATATATAGATACATGCCTATATATGAATGTATACAATACATCAACATGTAAGTGTATTTTTCTCCATGTATACTACCCCACTAAAGACACAATTATAAATTCCTATATGATAAGATGGCATGAAATTAGGCAACTTAGGGATGAGAGAGAGGCCAAGTGGCATCTTAGGGTAATTTTATATCTTTATATAAATAGATAAACATAGGGGGAAATAGAGGAGGGGAAAAAAATAATTTCATTTTTCTTTTCACATGACTCTCTCTATCCATATTTTCCCTATCACACTTCAAATCCAAGTCTGAGAAATGGAACCTAACATTTTTTCCAAAATTTCCCTATAAATTTCATTAAAATCCACACAATTTCTCAATTTAATCCCCAAATCAATCTTCCTCCCTCAATCCTCTTCTTCCCTCTCTCAATCTCTCTCTCTCTCTCCCCCTTGGATCGGACGGTGGCGTGGGCCAAGGGGGCATCAGCCGGCAAGGCAGTGCAGCAGCTGCCGCTGCCAACAGCCGCCAAGGCAAGGTGGGCGGCGCGGAAGTGCAGATGGCGGGCCGCAGAAGTGCAGACGGCGGGCCGCGGAAGCAAGCAACGTGGGGGATGACATCAACGAAGGTGAGGGAGTTCTCAGATCAAATTTATTTCGAATTTTTGTTTTTGTTTGTTGAGAATGTCATAAATTCAATTAAGCTTATTGTCTCAAATTTCTTTCATTATTAGATCCGTGAGAATCCACCTTAAGGTGATGAATCCATGCTAAATTTTGACTCAATTATGCATCAAAAAAAAAAAAATGGGAAGGGCGCAGAGTAGTACTATCATGGGATATTTTGTATCTTATAAGACACGTGAAATAATTCTAAATGATGAGGAACATATAGCATGACTTTGTTATTGGAGAACTATTTTTTTTTTTGAATTAAACCATGAAGATCAATGAAGGCCAGTACATTTGCTCGGGTAATTTAATGAAAATATGAAGATGACATTTACCACATTCATTCTAACTATGATTTAGATGACTGTTTTAGTACTTCAGCTGGTATTGTGACTCACAGATATACTTACTGAATTTCTGTTTGTTAGACCTGTTATCACTTTATCTATGTTATTTCTTACTATGGGAGGTTGTTGAAGTTCGACCTTTGAATAACCTTAATAAACTGCATGATTCGGTAGTGGGTCTCTGTTACCCGCCAATTTACCTTGATCCTCTTTATTTTGTTCTCTCCCTTAATTTATGGGGAATATTACAAGGATAGTTGGTGTTTCAAGAATATGAAAATAAAATAGTTCTTTTGTAATGCTTTAAATGATCAAAGAATGATGTTGTGTTACAAATGATGATTTGTCACACCTTACATTATGTCATATCGAATAAATCCTGGACTTCTGTTTTACTGCTAGTTATCCACCATAGAACTTGTTTTTTTTTTTTTTGTTCCAACTCCTACATATGTATTTTACCTTAGGGTAGTTAAAGACTATTTTGAATACAGAAACTATGGGCACTCTCAGAAGGTGTTGTGTGTCCCACGATTTAAAGGCTTCTGTAGTTAAGATCTTTTAGATTAGAAATTCAGAGACTAATATAATCGTTTGTTGATATAAGTTGGATACTGCCATACGAGGGACTGTTTATAAGTTGGACCAGAGAATTTAGATACTCTACAGGGTGACATAATAGGATATATGGTGTTCTCACCACCGTATTGTCCTGTTATCAGTAGGTTCCATGGGTGGATTATGAATAAAAAATATAAGTGTCTCACATCTGGTGTGTTGTGGATGAAACTTCAAATTGTGACTTTATTCGGGGTACCGATATGAGAATGTTCGGTAGGGTGTATCTGAATCTATTCTCACAAAATTAGAAGTTGAATATCACATTGTGTCAAGTACCGCTCAATGGGCTTTCAATCAATGATCAATAAAGTAAAGGTTTATTGAAAATAGAAAGATCTATTGTGTAAGGTCTTGAATTTAGCAGGCCATCTAGGTTATGCCTTAATAACATATTATTTAGGAAAAACCTTGTTGTAAACGAACGCTAATACATTTTATATCTAAATTTCTAGAGTATAAATTATTACGTGTACCACTAGAATTTTCTGAGTATTTTGAATTTTCTCAGCATCTTGTGATGACAACTTATAGACTTGCAGTTCACTTTAAGAAGTAGATCTTTATGAATGTTACCCCGTGTGTATTGATCGGGTTATGATTAGGCTTGAGATAGCTTGACTCGCCACTAATTAGCGAAATGTGAGAGTCTCGGTATTCCCTGCGAAACGTTCAATTGTTGAATCCTAATCCTTTAAAGTTTTATTCCACTGATAATTTGATTTAGGAATTAGCAACCCGAAGTTGACTAATTTTCTATTGCATGAACTATAATTTTCTTGTAAAGCGAAACTTTTAAATGTTTTTATTTTATTTTACCCAACTTAGTTCTGGAGTGTGACAGACTGAGATCAGCACGACCACCTTAAATTGAGTGTGTAAGGGTATTCGTAAGGTAACACCCAATATTTTTGACTTTTGGTCATATTCGTATCAATAGATTAAAAATATGTAGTAAAACTGATGTTATCCTGTTGTGAGAATAAATCGTCCCCAGTAGTCTACCTTATAGTTCTGTGGATCTCTCAGCCCCAAGATGTGCCTTGTAGCTTTTAAGTGGTTCATCAATTTTGACTTCTGATGTTAATCTCACTTGCCAACTTTCAACCAATAAGTATTTACCTGAAGGCAATTGAATAAGGTCCCCATTGCCAATATTACAATGCATCTTACTTATCTTACATGACACTGGATTAGTTTAAATCTAATAAGGTTTCTTTAATGAAATTAAGCTTCATGTAAGAATAAACAGAAGATAAAGAACAAGTTAGTTGTACTAATTGTAGTAGCTCACTAATTGAAGATTATATCGTAAGCTTGGAAATCAGGATTTGAACCCCCCGATAGGTTCCACAATTTATATTCCTAAGTTCGAATCAAATAATGAACTCGGTGATTGTCTATAAATCCGTAACGGACTTACAAAGACCCAAGAATCGATTAATTCTTGATAAGTTAAGAATTTAATGTAGAGCTTGATAGTTGATTAATAACTTGAGAATTTAACTTAAACTAGTGAGTAATATGCTCTTTTACCGTAAGTAACAATTTTGATGAAATGAAATTTGGATATTACTTAAATGTACCTTATTAGACTATCTATAATTAATAGTCATGCAAAACCTAAGGACATGGATTGGTAGTTCAGCCAACTCCATTAACCAAATACCTGACATATGAATAAGAATCATAATTAGTTAACAGAACTAATCATTTGACCTAGGACGGCTATTGAGAATGTAATTAATTGTTTGATGTATCGTTAAATGAATGATAAATGTAAATGGTATATATGTCTGGATGTGTGTACATAATGAATAGTTACACGAACTTGATCGTGTGCTGCATATCAATCACAATTGGTGATTGGAAAGAAATACATCACAACGCTACTGACATTGTATATGTTACCTTGTTAGCTGATGTGTATGTGATATTGTGTGTACATATCATGCTATTTTTATGCATGGAAGGAGGGGCCGGCGGGAGCCGGTGGAAGGGGGAAGACGGTGTTGTGTCTTACGTAGGAAGGGGCCAGCGGGAGCTGGTAGGCGTGAAGACGGGGTATGACATTGTGTGTTGTTAAACGAAGGAAGGGGTCAGCGGGAGCTGGTAGGCGTAAAGACGGGGTATGACATTGTGTGTTGTTAAACGAAGGAAGGGGCCAGTGGGAGCTGGTAGGTGTGAAGACGGGATATGAGATGTGTTGTATATTATGAAGTAAAGATGTGCTTATTCAAAAGCATAATGTTGTATGCTTGTCCTTGATGTAAGATTGTGAAACTCTGTCTTGTTATAGGAGATAATAGAATATTATATGATGCGTGTATGTTTACGAGATTATCCATGTAACACTTGAAGTGTAATACGATATACGATATATATATATATATACATAATAGCATGTTTGAGTTTTATGAAGTAGTTGAATTAACTCATTGTGATTGGAGTACCATTGTGAATGGTACATGAAGTGCATATACATAGAAGAATTCAGAAATAAACTAAGGCATTAAAAGAAAATATCTGATGTATCATAAACCCTGTATAATATAGTTCAGAGATTTGAGCTATAGAATCATTAAATCAGTACAGAGTATAGAGATTGTTGGATTGACTATTTACTGTGATATTGTTTTCTTTCCTTATCCACACTTGTTTTGCTATTTGAAGAAAGCATGTTACCTTATTCTTTGACATGTATGACATTTTCTTAATCTCTTTTTTTCCACTCCTCACTGAGCTGTTGAGCTCACTCCCCCACAGATTATTATATTTTCAGGTTGTGGCGAGATGGAGGCCCAGCTTAGATTTTGGGTGTTTTGAGGAGAAGTTCATTACTAGTAAACTTATTACATATATAGTTACGTGTTATTACTTTGAAAGATTTTGATGTCCATACCCATAACTTTAGTGATGTGTACATGTAGCATGTGTTATTCTTATTAGATATATTTTTGTAAGGTAGTCTGTAATGGCTATGATTAAGTTGGAGATATAGTAATTCTGAGTTATGTTGTGGATGCCGAGAGGGATACTATCGAGCACATATTACGGTGGATATTAGTAGTGAGATTTACCTGCTCTATGGACTTGATGATAAGTAGGCGATGTCAAACTGAAAGCTTATTATGACTCCGTGGTGGAACTTTGAGTTTGATTTATGTATTTGAATTGACATAAGCCGTGTAGGCTTAGATAGATAACTGTGTATTTGGAGTAAGTGATTAAATACAAAAGAGATACTGTCGACATTTTTAAGAAATTATAGATGATTATGATAATCTTTTGATTAATAAGGATGGTTTATATTAATTGAGAATCTATGAATACTGGGACCGTTACAGTTGGTATCAGAGTTCAGAGTTTAGAATGAAGACTTAATCTAGAAGAGTTGTTGTAAAAAGAGGATTAATTGCTAGGACTGATTGTCATGAATGATATGTATATGTGTGTTTTGTATGTATGTGAATATGTTGATTGACTAATGGTTTAATGGGGGTAGGAGTCCTTACGTGTATGATTAATCTCAAAACGTGGGATATTTAATCACTGTCTTATGTCTGGATTATGGTACCCACATGCCATGATCCGGATGTGCTCTGTTGGAGGTGTGGGTCCTCATTATGAGCTACCAGTGGTATGAGACACTAGAGTAAGGGAATGATTAAAATATCAGGCGAGTCTAGATTAATATGAATTGTAAGAACATAGTATAGAGTTTTATCAAGAAATAAGAAATTTCAATGGTGAAGAATTGAAGAAGATACGGTTTTGGCAAGGAGAAACATTATGATATAAGGAAGAGATGTCATGGCTTATACTCATTCGATTCAAGTGTCAAGTTTCGAGGACGAAACTTTTCTAAGGGGGTAGAACTGTAACAACCCGGTTATTAAAATTCTGATTTAATATCCTGATACTTAATCAATGAAATTATACGGGATTAATTACGGTGATGATTGAATTAATCTCTTGTAGAAATGATTTTTTTTCTTTGATATTTTGTGGGAAAATTTTAAGGTAAAAAAAATTGGATAAGTATATTTTTGTGTATATAATTGTTGGTACACCTATATATAGATATATGCCTATATATGAATGTATACAATACATCAACATGTAATTGTATTTTTCTCCATGTATACTACCCCACTAAAGACACAAATATAAAATCCTAAATGGTAAGGTGGCATGAATTTAGGCAACTTGGGGATGAGAGAGAGGCCAAGTGGCATCTTAGGGTAATTTTATATCTTTATATAAATAGATAAACATTGGGGAAATGAAGGAGGAAAAAAAAAGAATTTCATTTTTCTTTTCACAATGACTCTCTTTATCCATATTTTTCTCCATCACACTTCAGATCCAAGTCTGAGAAATGGAACCCAACATTTTTTTCCCAAAATTTCCCTACAAATTTCATTAAAATCCACACAATTTCTCAATTTAATCCCCAAATCAATCTTCCTCCCTCAATCCTCTTCTTCCCTCTCTCAATCTCTCTCTCTCTCCCTTGGATCGGACGGTGGCATGGCCAAGGGGGCGTTAGCCGGCGAGGCAGCGCAGCAGCTGCCGCTGCAACAGTCGCCAAGGCAAGGCGGGCGGCGCGGAAGTGCGGACGGTAGCAAGCAACGTGAGGGATGACATCAACGAAGGTGAGGGAGTTCTCAGATCAAATTTATTTCAAAATTTTGTTTTTGTTTAGTTGAGAATGTCATATATTCAATTATGCTTATTGTCTCAAATTTCTTTCAATATTAGATCCATGAGAATCCACCTTAAGGTGATGAATCCATGCTAAATTTTGACTCAATTATGCATCAAAAAAAAAAAAAAAAAGGGAAGGGCACAATGTATTACTATCATGGGATATTTTGTATCTTATAAAACACGTGAAATAATTCTAAATGATGAGGAACATATAGCATGACTTTGTTATTGGAGAATTATTATTATTATTTTTTTTGAATTAAACCATGAAGATCAATGAAGGCCAGTACTTTTGCTCGGGTAATTTAATGAAAATATGAATGACATTTACCACATACATTCTAACTATGATTTAGATGACTGTTTTAGTACTTCAGCTCGTATTGTGACTCACAGATATACTTGCTGAATTTCTATTTGTTAGACCTGTTATCACTTTAATTATATTATTTCTTACTATGGGAGGTTGTTGAAGTTCGACCTTTGGATAACCTTAATAAACTGCATGATTCGGTAGTGGGTCTCTGTTACCCGCCAATTTACCTTGATCCTCTTTATTTTGTTCTCTCCCTTAATTTATGGGGAATATTATAAGGATAGTTGGTGTTTCAAGAATATGAAAATAAAATAGTTCTTTTGTAATGCTTTAAATGATCAAAGAATGATGTTGTGTTACAAATGATGATTTGTCACACCTTACATTATGTCATGTCGAATAAATCTTGGACTTCTGAGTCATGTTTTACTGCTAGTTATCCACCATAGAACTTGTTTTTTTTTTTTTTGGTCCAACTCCTACATATGTATTTTACCTTAGGGTAGTTAAAGACTATTTTGAATACAGAAACTATGGGCACTCTCAGGAGGTGTTGTGTGTCCCAAGATTTGAAGGCTTATGTAGTTAAGATCTTTTAGATTAGAAATTCAGAGACTGATATAATCATTTGTTGATATAAGTTTGGATACTGCCATACGAGGGACTGTTTATAAGTTGGACCGGGGAATTTAGATACTCTACAGGGTGACATAATAGGACAGATGGTGTTCTCACCACCGTATTGTCCTGTTATCAGTAGGTTCCATGGGTGGATTTATGAATAAAAATATAAGTGTCTAACATCAGGTGTGTTGTGGATCAAACCTCAAATCGTGACTTTATTCGGGGTACCGATATGAGAATGATCGGCATGGTGTATCTGAATCTATTCTTAAAAATTAGAAGTTGAATATCACATTGTGTCAAGTACCGCCTCAATGGGCTTTCAATCAATGATCAATAAAGTAAAGGTTTATTGAAAATAGAAAGATCTATTGTGTAAGGTCTTGAATTAAGTAGGCCATCTAGGTTATGCCTTAATAACATATTATTTAGGAAAAACCCTCGTTGTAAACGAACGCTAATACATTTTATATCTAAATTTCTAGAGTATAAATTATTACGTGTACCACTAGAGATTTTCTGAGTATTTTGAATTTTCTCAGCATCTTGTGATGACAACTTATAGACTTGCAGTTCACTTTAAGAAGTAGATCTTTATGAATGTTACCCCGTATGTGTAAGTAAAAGACATCAAGAACATATTGATCAGGTTATGATTAAGCTTGAGATAGCTTGACTCGCCACTAATTAGCGAATGTGAGAGTCTCGATATTCCCTGCGAAACGTTCAATTGTTGAATCCTAATCCTTCAAAGTTTTATTCCACTGATAATTTGATTTAGGAATTAGCAACCTAAAGTTGACTAGTTTTCTATTGCATGAACTATAATTTTCTTGTAAAGCAAAACTTTGTAAATGTTTTTATTTTATTTTACCCTACTTAGTTCTGGAGTGTGACAAAACTGAGATCAGCACGACCACCTTAAATTTGAGTGTGTAAGGGTATTCGTAAGGTAACACCCAATATTTTTGACTTTTGGTCATATTCGTATCAATAGATTAAAAATATGTAGTAAAACTGATGTTATCCTGTTGTGAGAATAAATCGTCCCCAGTAGTCTACCTTATAGTTCTGTGGATCTCTCAGCCTCAAGATGTGCCTTATAACTTTTAAGTGGTTCATCAGTTTTGACTTCTGATGTTAATCTCACTTGCCAACTTTCAACCAATAAGTATTTACCTAAAGGCAATTGAATAAGGTCCCCATTACCAATATTACAATGCATCTTACTTATCTTACATGACACTGGATTAGTTTAAATCTAATAAGGTTTCTTTAATGAAATTAAGCTTCATGCAAGAATAAACATAAGATAAAGAACAAGTTAGTTGTACTAATTGTAGTAGCTCACTAATTGAAGATTATATCGTAAGCTTGGAATATGGATTTGAACCCCCCAATAGGTTCCACGATTTATATTCCTAAGTTCGAATCAAATATTGAACTCGGTGATTGTCTATAAATCCGTAACAGACTTACAAAGATCAAAGAATCGATTAATTCTTGATAAGTTAAGAATTTAATGTAGAGCTTGATAGTTGATTAATAACTTGAGAATTTAACTTAAACTAGTGAGTAATATGCTCTTTTACCGTAAGTAACAATTTTGATGAAATGAAATTTGGATATTACTTAAATGTACCTTATTAGACTATCTATAATTAATAGTCAGGCAAAACCTAAGGACATTGATTGGTAGTTCAGCCAACTCCATTAACCAAATACCTGATATATGAATAAGAATCATAACTAGTTAATAGAACTAACCATTTGACCTAGGACGGGTATTGAGAATGTAATTAATTGTTTGATGTATCGTTAAATGAATGATAAATGTAAATGGCATGTATGTCTGAATGCGTGTACATAATGAATAGTTACACGAACTTGATCGTGTGCTGCATATCAATCACAGTTGGTGATTGGAAAGAAATACATCACAACGCTACTGACATTGTATATGTTACCTTATTAGCTGATGTGTATGTGATATTGTGTGTACATATCGTGCTATTTTTATCCATGGAAGGAGGGGGCCGGCGGGAGCTGGTGGAAGGAGGAAGACGGTGTTGTTTTGTAATATATATATCTTACGTAGGAAGGGGCCAGCGGGAGCTGGTAGGCGTGAAGACGGGATATGATATTGTGTGTTGTTAAACGAAGGAAGGGGCCAGCGGGAGATGGTAGGCGTGAAGATGGGGTACGACATTGTGTGTTGTTAAACGAAGGAAGGAGCCAGCGGAAGCTGGTAGGTGTGAAGACGGGATATGAGATGTATCGTATATTATGAAGTAAAGATGTGCTTATTCAAAAGCATAATGTTGTATGCTTGTCCTTGATGTAAGATTGTGAAACTCTGTCTTGTTATAGGAGATAATAGAATATTATATGATACGTGTATGTTTACGAGAGTGTCCATGTAACACTTGAAGTGTAATACGATATACGATATATATATATATATATATATATATATATATATATATATATATATATATATATATATAATAACATGTTTGAGTTTTATGAAGTAGTTGAATTAACTCATTGTGATTGGAGTACCATTGTGAATGGTACATGAAGTGCATATACATAGAAGAATTCAGAAATAAATTAAGGCATTAAAAGAAAATATCCGATGTATCATAAACCCTGTATAATATAGTTTAGAGATTTGAGCTATAGAATCATTAAATCAGTACAGAGAATAGAGATTGTTGGATTGACTATTTACTGTGATATTATAGTTTTCTTTCCTTATCCACACTGGTTTTGCTATTTGAAGAAAGCACGTTACCTTATTCTTTGACATGTATGGCAATTTCTTAATCTCTTTTTTTTCCTCTCCTCACTGAGCTGTTAAGCTCACTCCCCCACAGATTATTATGTTTTCAGGTTGTGGCGGATGGAGGCCCAGCTTAGATTTTGGGTGTTTTGAGGAGAAGTTCATTACTAGTAAACTTGTTACAGATATAGTTATGTGTTATTACTTTGAAAGATTTTGATGTACATACCCATAACTTTAGTGATGTGTACATGTAGCATGTGTTATTCTTGTTAGATATATTTTTGTAAAGAGGAGGTAGTCTGTAATGGCTATGATTAAGTTGGAGATATAGTAATTCTGAGTTATGTTGTGGATGTCGAGAGGGATACTCTCGAGCACATATTACAGTGGATATTAGTAGTGAGATTTATCTGCTCTATGGACTTGATGATAAGTAGGAGATGTCAAACTGAAAGCTTATTATGACATCGTGGTGGAATTTTGAGTTTGATTTATGTATTTGAATTGACATAAGCCGTGTAGGCTCAAATAGATAACTGTGTATTTGGAGTAAGTGATTAAATACAGAAGAGATGCTGTCGACATTTTTAAGAAATTATAGATGATTATGATAATCTTTTGATTAATAAGGATGATTTATGTTAATTGAGAATCTATGAATACTGGGACCGTTACAAACTGTGTCATCATATCTTCTTCTTATTCTTACATTATTTAATTAACCCCTCTTTACATGTAAATTAGGAAGAGACTTAGATGTTTAAAGTCAGAGGATGAGGGTACATAATTAAGTTAGCATACACAAGATTAACTCATATGCTGCTTACTATCAAATGTATTCTTATCTTATCTTTCTTAATTCCTAATATTTGTATTCATAGTCATTGATGAATACTTGACTTCTAAACCCAATTTGTATATTACGGCCTTCAATCATTCATCGAGCTAACTTGATTATTAATTAAATGAATCATCACAAAATCTTTTCATCTTACCTGTGAAAACCATATCATTGCTTTGCGACATGGATAACTCAGTCCAATGCAGTATGCGGAATCAAAGTGGAAGATACTAGAAAGACTTCATCAATTTGCAGTGCAATTATTTATGATAAAACTGAATGACAACGTAAGGAGGGACATAGCCGAAGCTTACTAGAATTTATTAATTATGCGCAAAAGATCCTTAAAAATAATAAACATGAGTTACTCGCCCATAACCTGATCTAACAGTCTTTGACAAATTTCTTAACTACTCTATGTACAATTCAGGCCATTTTCACTCATTGACTAGACATCGAATCATTTCAGTATATAAGTTTTCCTACTTTTAGAGTTATATTTTTCAAGCTTTACCTACCATACTCATATTTTAAGGTGTATTATTTGTGAATTTAAATACACAAGTCTTGATTTAGGAGGTAAATAGTGATATTGTAGGAGTCACTTGAGTATTTCGCTTCCTAGTATATATGATGCATACAACACTATTGTAATATAGTCCAAAGGCCTAGAAGGAGTTCAAGTATAGATGATTAAAGGAATTCGAGGATAATGTGAATTTACAGAATGATATGACATACCCAAATATTACCTTATCAAATAGGTGACATAGCAAGTAAATAAGGAATTAGATTACACTTGAGTTATGTATTAAACCATACTCTTATCGTATTCGTGGTTGCTCTTGTTATTTAATAGAGTTCCTCTAGAAATTTGGCAGCTTGGAGAGAAAGTTAGAGGAGGTTGTTTAATTAACAATGAATAGTCAAAACGAGCGATAGGAGAGTTCCAACGTACCATCTCTTTCTTACAGGGTCAAGATATCCTTTGAGGCTTCCATGACTTATATTTTGCTAATTGCAAACTTTTGATATAACTTAATTAAATCTTTTATTACAAAATCATGAGATTTTATCAGCTCTTCTATCTCTTAGACTCTCTTAGAACTTCAATCAAGACATTATAGGTGTAGACATTAGGAGTACAATCTCATCTTATTTGTATACAAAATTTTAATGAAAGGAGGGCTTAGGTTTAATTGAGAGACTTTCGTGTTCTGAAAACTTCTCTTTTAGATATAAAGGGACACAATTTAGCTTTGTAAATTAATAAACTTGAAGTTCAACTCCTACACGTTAAGGGTTTGTGGGGCCTTTTCTATATCAGTAAGAATTACTCTTTCTACAACCACCATTCAACTCTGGCAAAAATCCCTCAATCTACTCGTAGTGTTTCGACAAAGCCTCTATCACATATATCCAAACGGGACGCGACATAAACCATTGAAAGTTGGACTCTTATGGCTCTATATATCTCTTAGACAATATATCACATACTATAAATAGTTTGATTTAGCAGTGTTCATTAGTCATGAACTTATTTCTTAAACATATTTTTGTGGCTCAGTCTTTCCGGACAACCAATGGAGTTTTTTATAATAACTTTCATTCTCCATATTGAAATAGAATAAGAAAAATTTATTAGAAACTAGACTCCACTACCTTTTCATTGATATATTACATGATAAGTTTTATTTAACTAAACTGCTCTAAATATTTAGAAACTCATCAGTTGTGAATGAGTTCTGCAGCACGACAGTTTCGACCAATATGCAATATTTCAGTCATTATTTAAGGTACATGTATCTAATAGGGACATGATATGACCTGTTGGAAAGCAGATTTGATTATCTTTTCAAAGTATATAATATGGTATCATTTAGCCCTAACATACTAGTGAACTGATCCAATATTACAGGTTATGATATTTAACAGATTTTTATACTTATAAGAAAGATTCACTTTTTACTCAGAATGATTGTTTTGTCAAGAATTTTTAGAAGAAAAATATGGGGGAACATAAATTGAAGACTTTCTTAGATGATACAAGTTAATCACTACGTATCATAAGCATTTTGTCTGAAAATTTCGAAGAAAACAAAATAAACTTAGTTCAAGAAAGATCTCCCTCACCTAGATTTTCTTCTCTTCGAAGCGGTCATGTCCTCGCCTCGTCGTTAGTGCCGTGGCCAACCTTCACCATGAAAAGAGAGGGAGAATTATAAAGAGGAATCATGAGGGAGAGAGGCTAAAGTTCTTCTAGGGTTTTGATCATACATACTAAGAGAGAGATAAGAGATCCAAAAATTTAAGGGCCCCTCTATGCCAACAACTCCAGGCCATGTGCGCTAGCTAGCCGCGCGTCGTCGGCGCGACCGTGCTCGCGGCCCAGCCCAGTTGCTGGGTTGAGCTGCGCCATCTACTCCAGAGAGGGGGAGAGAGGGTTAGGGGGGAGAGGGGAAGGGGAGAAGGAAGGAGAGATTGAGAGAAGATGAGAGATCAGATTTAGGGTTTGAGATTGGGGATGAAGGAGGGGAATCTTTTTCAGCTTGAGAATGAAAAGAGAGATGGGAAATATTCATCCCCCATTTTACACAAATCCCCCTATCACAAAATATATTATCATATCAATTTATCTTCCCTTTTTTTTTTCTTCTCATGCCACATGTAATCACATAATTTAAGATAAATGCCAACCCTACATCATCCCCTCTCATGCACACCTACTCCCTCCACTAACTCTCTTTCTATTTTAAATTCTTGTATTTACCAAAATGATGACATTTGTATATTACTTATATATATGTACATATATATATATATCCATTTACATATACAAGTACTTATACTTATACACACTTTATGAAAAACACTAGAAGGGGGGGGTGGATAGGTGTAATTGCTAATCTAACAAACTTTTTAAACAAGAAATAAAAAATATGCAATGATGATGTGCACACAAGATATATCACAAGTAATTGAAGCAATATCACAAACTAGAAACAATGAGTAAAGGAAAGTAATTGAAAGTAAAGCGAAATAGAGAGCAAGAGCAAAAGACAATCGCAAACACAAGTATTTGTTTCGAGGTTCAAGCCACCGCTCTACTCCTCGCCTTCACCTCCATGAAGGGTTTCCACTATCCACCGAGGACGCTTACAAGGTCTACCAAAGACCGGAGCAACGAGCTCCACCACTTACAAGAACCTCTACCGAAGAGGTGTCTCCACAAGATGAACAAAGAGTAACAAGTAGCCAAGTGATCTCTAAAAAGATCACAAACTCTTTACAAACACTTCTCTCTTTACAACTTCCTTATAGATTGAGTAGGGAATTTTGGCTCTAAGAAGTGTAGTGAGAAAAACTCAGTTGTAGAATGATCTTTGCTAGAAAACACAACTGAAAACAAGCTCAAGAATGAATTAAAAAAAATGGAGAGCTTAAAACTTTTCTTCTCTTTTAAAACTTTGAAAGCTTAAGAATTTTTCTTGGTATCTTTGCAAGAGACCTATCTCCTCTATTTATAGGGAGAGAAAGGGATTAAAACACTTTAAAATAAAGCTTATTTGATCAGAAAATAATCCCTAAAGTTCAGAGAAAATCTGCCACAAAACAGATTAAAAAACAGGTTTCAGAAAATCACCAAAGAGGAAAGAGTCGTTGGAGCTCAGCAGGCTTGGCGGTCGGCGGTACGGTCGGCCGTCCGCCTAGCTGGCATATAGCCGTTGGGCTCGGGTCGACCGCTCGGTCGACCGTCCTTTAGAATAAAACACAGCTTTCTGAAGGCGGTCGACCGGATGGTCGACCCAGAAAACCCGAGAGCAAAACTGTTTTCAGTCGGTCGACCCGGCGGTCGGCCGACAGACATGCACAAGCGTGCACGTCCTGGATACAAGCTCCGGTCGACCGGCGGTCGGCCGATCTTGCCTGAAACAGAAAAACAGCAATAAACCAGAACTTGAAATTTTTGTAAAATATTTTGAAGTATAGATAGCTAAGTATCATGCTTGAAAAGGGTAAACATACATGATTATAAACATGATATATATCTTTGTAAAAAAGTTAGAGTCATGTATATTTGTCAAGGCATGAAACTTAGAAACAAAAGCTAAACAGAAAACTTGTATAAAAATATGTGTGTGTGTATCCTAGAGCCAATTTTTCAAAACTCAAACTTTAACAAACTATTTCTTACATTGGTTCTAAAGGACTACAAGTTCTTCAAGTGGGCTTCTCCATATGATCTTGCAAGTTTGATACTTGAGCCCGAATTGAGGCGAACTTGAGTCAAAACACCTTCTTTTAGGGAAGAAAACTTCTAGTTTTATTAGAACCCTGAAACACACTCAAACAACAAATATTATTAGTACAAATAACTAATATGTTTTGTAATCATCAAAACACACTAAAAACGGGTGATTGTAACCTTGGGCCAACAATCTCCCCCTTTTTGATGATGACAAAATATATAAGTTATTTAAACAAAAATGGAAGAAGAGCTTTGGAAAGCTCCCCCTCAAATAATGCTGTGTATAAAGAATGACAATGAGAAGTAAGATACATAAAGCATTGAAAACACAATAGTTTTGTCAAAAACTTAAATAAACAATAAACAACAAACTTATTCTTTTTCTCCCCCTTTTTGTCATACATCAAAAAGGGTTAAACAAAACAGACAAAACAAAAAAATTTATCTTTAAGAATCCATAATGCAAACATTCAACTCACCACAAATAAAAGTGAATCTAGCATAATCTAATGGTTTAGTAAAAATATCGGCAAGTTGAAAATCGGTAGAAACATAATCAATATCAATATCACCTTTCTCATAATGATCTCTAAGAAAGTGATATCTAATGTCAATGTGCTTAGTTTTACTATGTTGATTTGCATTCTTTGTCATATGAATTGTACTAGTATTATCACAAAATATTTTAATATGATCAAAATGCAAATCATAGTCAAGGAGAGTATGTTTCATCCAAAGAACTTGTGCACAACAAGCTCTGGCTGCAACATACTCCGCCTCGGCGGTTGAAAGGGCTATCGAATTTTGCTTTTTGGAAGACCAAGATACAAGACAATTACCAAGGAATTGACATGTTCCACTTGTGCTCTTCCTATCTACCCTACAACCCGCATAGTCGGCATCCGAAAAACTCTTCATTTCAAAAAGTTCAATTTTCGGATACCACAAACCCATCTCAATTGTTCCCTTAAGGTATCTAATAATGCGTTTTACCGCTACTAAATGAGACTCCATAGGACATGATTGAAAACGAGCACAAAGACATACACAAAACATAATATCCGGCCTACTAGCCGTCAAATACAACAAACTACCAATCATGCTACGATAAAGTTTAATGTCTACACTTTTACCTTGTTCATCCTTGTCAAGCTTTGAGGTTGTTGCCATTGGAGTTTTGCTCACTCTAGCTCCTTCAAGCCCGAACCTCTTGATAAGTTCTTTTGTGTACTTGGCTTGATTGATGAAAATCCCATCATTTCTTTGCTTGATTTGGAGACCAAGGAAATAGTTGAGCTCACCCATCATAGACATTTCGAATTCATCCTTCATGCATGATTCAAAAACTTGGCAAAGAGATTCATTAGTAGAACCAAAAATGATATCATCCACATAAATTTGCACAATAAGTGTCATTTTCAACATGTTTTATAAACAAAGTAGTATCTATTTTACCTTTCTTAAAACCATTTGAGAATAGAAATGAAGAAAGTCTTTCATACTAAGCCCTAGGGGCTTGTTTTAAATCATAAAGAGCGTTGTCAAGTTTAAAAACAAAATCCAGATGTGTAGGATCAACAAACCCGGGGGTTATTCAACATACACCTCTTCTTCAATAAAACCATTTAGAAAAGCACTTTTAACATCCATTTGAAATAATTTAAAATCTTTATATGATGCAAATGCGAGTGTCATCCGTATGGCTTCAAGCCGTGCTACGGGTGCAAAGGTTTCTTCAAAATCGATTCCTTCGATTTGAGTGTAACCTTGGGCAACTAACCTAGCTTTATTCCTAACAACGTTACCCGATTCATCCAACTTGTTCTTAAAGATCCACTTAGTACCAATTGTTGGTCAATCGTGGGGCCTAGGAACAAGGTGCCAAACTTGGTTGCGCTCAAATTGATTGAGTTCCTCTTGCATGGCTAGCAACCAATATGAATCGGCCTCAGCTTCGAGGACGTTCTTGGGTTCAACATGAGAAATAAAAGCATAGTGCCCACAAAAATCATGGAGTTTAGAGCGAGTGGTTACCCCTTTAGATACTTCACCTATAACGAGGTCCTTGGGATGATGTGGTTGTATCTCCAATCCTTTGGAAGTTGTTGAGTAGGCTCTACTTCAATTGTTTGAATTTCATTTCCTTGAACCTCTTCTACTTTAGCTTCACTTCCTTCATCATCCTTTGGCTTGCCTCCAATGGTAGGTGAATCCTCCAAGGTAACTTTCTCCAAACCTTCATCCAAAGAATCTATTTCTACAACATTCTTAACAAACGAGTTAGATTCTTCAAACTTCACATGAATAGACTCTTCAATAGTTAAAGATGACTTGTTAAAAACTCTATAGGCTTTACTAGTGTTGGAATAGCCAACAAAAATTGCTTCATAAGATTTAGCATCAAATTTTCCTAAATTATCTTTCGTATTTAAAACAAAACATTTGCATCCAAAAATCTTGAAATATGAAACATTTAATTTTCTAGAAAAGTACATTTCAAAAGAAGTTTTTGAAGTATTTTTACACAAGAAAACACGATTTGATATATAGCATGATGTATTAACGGCCTCGGCCCACAAATAATGTAGAAGACCATATTCACTAATCATTGTCCTAGCCATCTCTTGTAATGTTCGATTTTTCCGTTCAACTACTCCATTTTATTGTGGAGTTCTAGGACAAGATAGTTCATACTTAATTCCATGTTCTTCACAAAAAGTAATAAAGGGTAGGTTAATGAATTCACCACCTCTATCACTTCTTATTCTTAAAATTGAAGAATCGTTTTCTTTTTCAACTCTTTTCTTAAAGGTTTGAAAATGTGAAAAGGATTGATTTTTATGTTCCAAAAAGAAACCCAAGTAAAACGTGAAAAGTCATCAACCAAAACATATGCAAAACGATTCCCACTTAGACTTTTGGTTTGAGTAGGACCGAATAAATCCATATGGATCAACTCCAAAGGACGTGATGTCATGATATCCTTGATTGACTTGAAAGAGGACTTGGTTTGTTTCCCAAATTGATATGCGTCACAAACCCGGTCCTTTTCAAAATTCAAGTAAGGAATACCTTTCACCATTTCCTTTGTGTTTAACCTAGATATATGGTCAAAAGAAATGTGGCCTAATCTTCTATGTCACAACCAAGAGTCATCATCGAGGGCCTTTAAACAAGTAATATTACAAGATATATTAGACATATCAATTATATAAACATTGTTTTCACGAAAACCAAAAAATACACAAGTATTAGATATCCTATCAATAACTTTACAAACTACATTATCAAAATAACATCAAAACCTTTATCACAAAGTTGACTAACACTCAAGAGATTATGCTTGAGGCCATCAACTAAAACTACATTTTTTATTAAAGGAGATGTACCAAGTTTGACATTACCGATACCGATGATTTTACCCTTGGCGTCATCTCCATAGGTGACGGTGCCACCTTCATGGTATCTTGATAGGGTTGCAAAGTTGTTGATATTTCAAGTCATGTGCCTTGAGCAACCACTATCAAGATACCACAACCCTCTACGTCGTTGGGCCTTGGAAGGTACCTACATCATTTAACAAATTCATAGACTTTGGTACCCAAATTTTCTTGGGTCCTTGAAAGTTAGTGTTTCTAACCCAAACATTATGATGAGATGCATTTAGTCTATCATAGCAAAACTTAACTAAGTGACCTTTACGGCCACAATATGAACATGAAAACACTTTACCATACATGAATGCATGATGTGTGTGTGAAGTGTGAGCATGTTTGTGGGGTTTGGCATGATGTAGAGGTTGTGTGGTATGAACATGAGATTGTTTCTTAGGGGCTTGTTTCTTAGGAAACATAGCCTCAAGTCTATTTTTATTAAATTCACACTTTTTCAAAACTACTCCTAAAGAATCAATTTTCTCTTTAAGCATGGTGATCTCATTATCATTAACTTGTGGAAACTTGCCTTTACAAGAAATTTTATAATTGTCAAAATCTTTTTGGGTGGAAACAAGAGTGGAAAGTAATTCATCTTTTTCTTTGAAAAGAGTAAAAACTTGATGATTAAGAGACTCATTTTTCTTTTTCATTTTTAAATACTTTTTCTTAAGAAAATCATAGTTATGTGAAAGTTCTACAAATGCTTCTCCTATTTCATCAATGGAAAGTTCATTATCAAAAGAAGTGGAAGGGGTTACCTTACTTGTGCTTTCATTAGCCATGAAGCACATGTTGGCGGTGTCAATTTTCTCCTCGGATTCGTTTTCGGAATCCCATGTAGCCTTCAATGCTTTCTTCTTGTAAAGCTTCTTTGAGGTGGAGGGCTTTACTTTATCCGGGCACTCCGCAACAATGTGTCCCGGTCTTTGGCAATTGAAGCAAATTATCTTTCTTTCTTCCTTGCCTCCTTGCCATCTCCTTCTTCCTTGAAACTTAGCCTTGTTATACATCCTCCGGACGTTCTTAACGAGAAGTGAGAGCTCTTCGTCATCTTCTTCTTCATTGTCTTCATCGGAGTATGAGGATTGACTCTTGAAGGCAATAGTCTTCTTCTTGGAAGGAGCCATGTCCTCCCTAGCTTTTCTCTCCATCTCATGGGTTTTTGAGGTTCCCAATGAGACCTATAAGCTCCATCTCCTCCTTGTCATTGAGTTCCTTCAAGGTAGTTGCTTTTACTTCCCATGAAGGAGGAAGAGCCCGGATGATCTTTCTTACTCTTTGGTCATTGTCGATAGCATCACCTAGAGAAGAAAGTCCATTAGTGATCTTGGTAAATCTTGTAACCATATCATCTATGGTTTCATTTTCTTGCATGCAAAAGTTCTCATATTGGGACCGAAGAAGGTCTATTTTAGCCCTCTTCACTTGTGAAGTCCCCTCATGTGTACTAGCAAATGTGTCCAAATTTCATATGCAGACTTGCAATGAATAACTCTGGCTATATCATCATCATTAAGGGCTTGAAGGAGTACATAATGAGTCCTAGCATTGGCATCAAATTTCTTAGTCTCGATTTCGGACCAAGTGGATTCATCACTGGGGGGTGCACTAAAGGGTTTGGTCACGACCTTTGCAACTCGACTTCCTAGAGATTGCAAGAAAACGGTCATCTTAACCTTCCATATGGAAAAGTTAAGTCCATCAAACTTAGGAGGGGTCTTAATTCCATCGGCCATATTTACTAAGTGGAAATGTATGAAATGATTAGCAAAAATAGGATCTTTCTAAGGTTGTTAAGCCAAGAGCCTAGAGACCTGGGCTCTGATACCAATTGAAAAACACCTAGAGGGGGGTGAATAGGTGTAATTGCTAATCTAACAAACTTTTTAAACAAGAAATAAAAAATATGCAATGATGATGTGCACACAAGATATATCACAAGTAATTGAAGCAATATCACAAACTAGAAACAATGAGTAAAGGATAGTAATTGAAAGTAAAGCGAAATAGAGAGCAAGAGCAAAAGACAATCGCAAACACAAGTATTTGTTTCGAGGTTCGAGCCACCGCTCTACTCCCCGCCTTCACCTCCATGAAGGGTTTCTACTATCCACCGAGGACGCTTACAAGGTCTACCAAAGACCGGAGCAACGAGCTCTACCACTTACAAGAACCTCTACCGAAGAGGTGTCTCCACAAGATGAACAAAGAGTAACAAGTAGCCAAGTGATCTCTAAAGGATCACAAACTCTTTACAAACACTTCTCTCTTTATAACTTCCTTATAGATTGAGTAGGGAATTTTGGCTCTAAGAAGTGTAGTGAGAAAAACTCAGTTGTAGAATGATCTTTGCTAGAAAACACAACTGAAAACAAGCTCAAGAATGAATGAAAGCTTAAAACTTTTCTTCTCTTTTAAAACTTTGAAAGCTTAAGGATTTTTCTTGGTATCTTTGCAAGAGACCTATCTCCTCTATTTATAGGGAGAGAAAGGGATTAAAACACTTTAAAATAAAGCTTATTTGATCAGAAAATAATCCCTAAAGTTCAGAGAAAATCTGCCACAAAACAGATTAAAAAACAGGTTTCAGAAAATCACCAAAGAGGAAAGAGCCGTTGGAGCTCAGCAGGCTTGGCGGTCGGCCGGTACAGTAGGCCGTCCACCTAGCTGGCATATAGCCATTGGGCTCGGGTCGACCGTCCTCTAGAATAAAACACAGCTTTCTGAAGGCGGTCGACCGGACGGTCGACCCAGAAAACCCGAGAGCAAAACTGCTTTCAGTCGGTCGACCCGGCGGTCGGCCGACAGACATGCACAAGCGTGCACGTCCTGGATACAAGCTCCGGTCAACCGGTCCGGTCGGCCGGTCTTGCCTGAAACAGAAAAACAGTAAGAAACCAGAACTTGGAATTTTTGTAAAATATTTTGAAGTATAGATAGCTAAGTATCATGCTTGAAAAGGGTAAACATACATGATTCTAAACATGATATATATCTTTGTAAAAAAGTTAGAGTCATGTATATTTGTCAAGGCATGAAACTTAGAAACAAAAGCTAAATAGAAAACTTGTATAAAAATATGTGTGTGTGTATCCTAGAGCCAATTTTTCAAAACTCAAACTTTAACAAACTATTTCTTACATTGGTTCTAAAGGACTACAAGTTCTTCAAGTGGGCTTCTCCATATGATCTTGCAAGATTGATACTTGAGCCCGAATTGAGGCAAACTTGAGTCAAAACACCTTCTTTTAGGGAAGAAAACTTCTAGTTTTATTAGAACCCTGAAACACACTCAAACAACAAATATTATTAGTACAAATAATTAATATGTTTTGTAATCATCAAAACACACTAAAAACGGGTGATTGTAACCTTGGGCCAACACTTTATTCATATTTATCAAGTTTCCATTCCACTATAATTCTTACCCACATAAATTTGAAAGTAATATTCATTATACAAAAACTTAATTCCATCCCCATCCCTACTAAAATTGTATACTCCCTTGAACCAAGAGTTAAAATTTTAATTAAATCATGACAATTTAATTACCAGGGTGTTACATCGATTTAATAACCATGGTGTTACATGGCTTCACCACTCTACTCATACCTTAGTTATTACCATGTTTATATGTGTGCTCGTGTGGTACTAACACTTCTACATGTACTTATTTGGCCTTTCGGCCCTTCAACCCTTTGGGCGCACAGATCATCAGGTCTTTTGGCTATGCCTGGTAGGCAAGCCTAGCGCTCAGCGCTCTATAACTAATTCCGTTCGAGAGTAGTTACGCCGTGGGCGCGGCTTCATCACGGGTGATGCAGAGCGGTTTACCAGCCACCACAAGCATACGTTAGCTTCGCTGCGAGCAGTAACCACGTCGAGCGTGATAGCCTTTAGCGTTGTGCACTAGTTTCACTCTAGTTTTGCTTATCTCTACTTGGATGTTCGCTTACTTGCTTGTCCGCTTGCCTGCTTGATAGTTTAACTATTATTCTTTTCTTGATAGTTGTGAAGAGTTGAAATATTTACTTGTATTATTTTTTGGTATTCGTACCGATCTCTTATATCGGTACTGTTTTCCTGATCATATTATTCGACAGTTAATATTTGTTGAGTTATCACTTGATACATTTTTACTTGATATGCCAACACTTACCGAACTGTTACTTGACACTTGTCTGTTGTCACTTGTCTGCTATCACTTGACACCTGTTTTCATCACCTGACATCTGATATGATACACCAGACTCATGATTATCACATTACAAGAGTGTAATACCTGATAACCTAATATACTCCTGTATTCCAATACACCTATACTCCTACACCTATACTCCTAAGCCTGTCATGCTCCTGCTATTCTCATAAATTGATAATTACAAAATAAATTATAAGAAAGACAACTTACATCGGGTATGAAACTGATGGAGTTTAAGTGGTGAATATATTTACAGTGGTATTAGGCATGTTGTGTAACTAAAACTTTCGGTTCTACATGAGGATCTCGAGGTGTTCCGAGGGGAGCGCTGGCTCCCTACCTCATGTTATATTCCTGAATGGGAATACAATAAGACCCACCTCTTGTATGCCTTGCGCCTGATTCCATACACCAGCAACGAAACACCCTGAACTATGGTCCCCGGCATGCACGAGACCCATTGTAAATATAACCCATTGGTTTCATCATCAGTTTTCAATAACATCCTCAATTTACTCATATATGGATGTATATGGGATGGAACGTATGCCTGTACACATACTTAGATATATCTCGGAAGAGTAATAATAATAAGATGCTAATTAATAATTCATTGTGTTGTGCTGCAATTGGGGTCGTATACACTCGGAATACGGTAATATGGGGTATAAGGTATATAGATGAGGGTTTCCTTATTTGGATTATTCCTTCGACGTACCAGCCTTATGAAGCCATAAACCGAGCTTGTACGACTAGTTTTGCTCGTATTAGGTTTTATTCAGTTTTATCAGTTTTTATCGATTTTCTACTGTTTTCTTAGTTTAGAAGACAACTCAGGTTATATGAGTTCAGGATACGGTGACATGCGGTGTAAGGTATATATATGAGTGTTTTCTTGTTTGGATTATTCCTTCGACGTACTAATCTTACAGATTGGTAATTTGGGCTTGTATAATGGGTTTTTTCATATTTACTTCATTTGATATTTCTTTGCCTGCTCTTGTGTGTTTGTGCTCATGACACAAATTTCAATACATGCTCTTTAATTCAGATTTATCGATACATGTGTGTTTGTCCCTGCAAGCCACTTGGCACTCATCTTACCACTCATTGGGCAACTTTTTGAATCCCCTGGACTTACATGTCCAGATCCCGAAGCTTGAACCCTGGTGGTTTTCTTGCTGATCAGAGATGCTCAATGGTAGCGTCGTGGATCAGCAGTAGACCGTTCCGAGGTCTTATCCTTTCAGGCTCCCTGCTCGTCTCTCGAGTTTTCTTTTAACTCGTGAGCGCCTTTTGTACTGTTTATAGCGATATCTCTTTGTATTCTTTCATTTGCGTATATCGGTGATGTAATATTCTTATAATATTGTGACACATTTTGTGATAACTTTGTAATTGTACTCATATGTTGGAATATATAATGTACCACATACTTTCGTACTCTAATTCTTGTATGTATTGATGCTTAGTGTATATATGTGATGGTATTTCTGACCTGTGTATATACATCATAGTAATGCCTTCGTACCTGCAGGATTGGGGCATTACAGGGATTATAAGTTCCCGGGACTCTATAGAAAGAGAGGAAAAAAAATAAGAATTTCGGGTTTGGACATGTGTTGATCGCTATCATTTCAAATTTTGTCTCGTAGTGGCGTGTGTCGCTCTGTGGCTGGCAGAGCTTAAATGTGTGTATTTGCTGCAATCTCGATCAGGTCATCATCGATTTTGTTGAAACGACACTCAAGGTGGGTACCACGTATCTGGAGGATGCTTAGATTTAATCCACTGATACATGTGTAAGGCCCTGATTTGAGAGACGGTTCGCTTTCCTAGGGTTTAAGAAGGCAACTATTTGGGGTTTAGGCATTTTACCAAATCTCTGCGCCTCTTCTACTTTCTTGCCCTCTTTTGATTTTCTAGTTCTCAAAACTCGGTTGTCTTGTTGTTTTTATCACAATGAAGAAGGGAGAGGCATCTGCCACGATCAACAACGCAGGCAAAGAAAAGGCCGCGGTGGAGGAGGGAAGAGAGCTTCCCATGTACCAGGATCGGAATGGACTTCGATCTGAAAACCTCCAAGCTCTGTGATCAGGAGGCAGTAGATAAGTGCTTGGCCAACTATGGATTTCGTTTGATATTAGGGATTAAAATTGAGTTTTGCCCCCTAGTGTTGACGTTTTTTCAGCCTCGCCTAAGGGGAGGTGTATATATGCATCCCCAGGTTCTGGCACTGGGATTAAGGCTGCCAATGATGAAGTTCGTCCATAGCGTTCTGACTTTTTACAAAGTCACTCCCTCTCAGTTATCGACGGTAGCCTGGCGCATGGTACTAGGGTTCGAGACCCTCTATGATTTGTATACTCCTGAAGCATGCCAGCTCGAGGTCTTCTGCGTCGCATATTCGCTAAGAAAGACTATCAAAGGTGCGCTACTTTTCCCCCCAAAGCGGGGTTGAAAAAATCATTGTCAACAGGGTCAACAACGACCATGGTATGCGGGATACCGTGGTTCAGGTGGTCAGTCCGTGGAAGGCCGAATCTGAAGATGAGCGCGGGGCAGTCCCAGTCACCTAAAACTTGTACTTCGGCTCTCATGGGGGGCTTTGCCTACCGCTGATGTTGAGGCAAAGTTGAGGAGGTTGACGACCATTGACTACAACAATCGTAACTGGAGTTGGCTGCTAGACCCGAACATGCCTCCTGAACCTCCGGTCATCCCAAAGGTGGCGACTTTAAGTAAGATCCAACCCGCCTCTGAGTCTGAGGAACCTGCTCGGGAGTCGAGGGTCTCAGGATGGATGGTTCTCACTCTAGGGAAGAGGGCTCACACCTAGTCTTCGCGTGTCCCACGCTCCGAGATAGATCTTGACCTTCTTTAATTTTCTGTTAATGGTAACTATTTCTCAACATTTTCTTTTCTCATATAGAAAAAACGTCGGCCTCTGTTCGATGAGTCTGGCGATGAGGAGATGTCAGGTTTGCTCAAATCCATAACCTTTTCTCTGCCCATCGCCGTGGAGCGGTCTTCTGATGCTGAGGACGTTCGTGTTAGATTCGGGGGTCTTCATCCATCATTGAAACCACTGTAGAGGTTGTGGATACAGCCCCAGAAATGCCTGTGGGGCCTCCTACTACTGAATTGCTCCCTGAGAGTGGGACCGAGAAAATTGTACCCTGACTGTGGACGAGGCCATGCTTCCGCCTTCACATAGTTTTGAGAGGGTGGACACTGCTAAGCATCCACAGACTACAGAGGGTGCAAGGGTAGCCGGTGGTGTCGGCTCCCAGGGGACCGCCACACAATCCCAAGAATTGTCATCAAGACAGACTATTATGGATCCAAAACTAGGGTTGTTCTTCTGGAGGGGTGATATGGAGGTGGCCCTCGGGTATGGAGATTACCCAAGGGTCTTAAGGAACTCAAAGTCGCGCCTTTGAAGGAGCGGAGACATCATCTAAACAATGACTTTTTCAGGGTAAGTAACATGACGTCCTTGTTTTGAGTTATTTGTTTGAGTGCCGCTTAACTTTGACTTCCCCTTCAGAACATGGTTCTCCTTTCTGAGCTGTTGGATGACCACTGAGATGCTCTGAAGGCGAGGGAGGGCGAAATCTCTGATTCGTGACGGAGGATGGAAGAACTCAGTGCTGCCGGGCAAGCAGCGACTGAGGAGATTGGATGGCTTAAAGAAGATTTGAGCCGCGGCGAAGTGGCGGCTCACTTGAGCTGGGAGGAGGTGGTGTAGCTTAAGGGAAGCTGGAGAAAAAGGGGTCAGAGGTGCTGAAGAGGACTCCGAGCTATAGCAGAAGGAGTCTGCACTGCTAGAGGCCCAATAAGATCTTAAGGGGATGCGGCTGCATGCAGATGAGGCAGAGACTGTACTGAGGTTAGACCGAGATGCTTTCGATGATGTGAGGGATTGCCTCACCATGACTTGAATCTGGTACAGATTTCTCTTGAGGAAGTCGAAGTGCCTGAGCAGGAGGCTGTCGCCGATTGTCAATATACACCGAAGGCGTTCAAATTCAAGAAGTATAAAGAGGGGTGCGAATACGGAAAGCGTGGGTGTCTCCGAGGTAATTACTTGACATTGGGTCCTTCCTTATGGGTGAAGGCCAAGATCCTGCTGCCCATGTAGCCAAGGTGGAGACTTCTCTGAATGCTCCATCAAGCGATGCAACACCCCTAACATCGAGCTCCCTGCCGACTGCTCTCGATGCTGTGCGGGTGGCTGGTGCTTCATCTGCTATAGTAGAGGAGACTTCTCTGAATACTCCGTTAAGTGATGCTTCACCCCCGACGACAAACCCTCCACCGACTGTTCCAGATGTTGGCCAGGTGGCCCGAGCTGCCCCTGATGAAGTAGCTCTTCCGGTTCCCACTTCAAGGCCTCTCGCAAAAGCAAAGGCAAAGTGAGTGATCGAGAGTTTGCCTTGTTTGATTTTTCTACCATTGTTTGTAAAGGTCCGGTGTAATCTTTTGAACGAATCTTCAGCTTTCGCCCCTTTGAATGTCTTATTCCCTTTGTGCAAGGTTGTAGTAGGTGCGGGTCTGACAAGCCTCTTCTGCTCGTCTTTTGACTCGATAATGGGTGATCAGAGGGAGAGCCTTCGGACGCTAGGGATATCCCCTGCTCACATAGGTTTCAATGGGGTTGGCGCTTTGGGCAAGGAGGAGGTCAAAGGCTCTAGACCTGGGGGAGAGATAAAGAGGTGGAAAAGACTTGGATGATGAGTTCGGATCGTTGTTAGAATCCTTGAATGCCTGGCGGGAGAAAGTAGCCTTGGGGGAGGTCCCGGGGATTCTTGGACTTTCTTGCTCCATAGAGCTTAACTACTCGATTTTCTAACCTCTCAGCTGGATCGTGAGCTATTTCTCGCAACATGACCATGGTAGGTCTCAGAAGGAGGGTGGACGAGGTCCTTCAAAAATGGCGCGAGCTACTGGTGGCGAGTGCTTCGCTGAGGGGGGAGAAGGTAGAGCTTGAAGAGGAGCTCTTGAGCTGGCTTTTAGAGTTGCAGAAGACGTTGGAGGATGTGTCTAATCTCCAAGCAAAGTTGGCTTCAGTCCAGTCAGAGATCTCTTCTCTTCGGGAGCAGATCGTTGGGGCTGTTCAGAAAAGTTGGCGCTCGAGCGTGAGGTCCGCATGATGTGGAGATAACTTGGAGAGTCGTGACAAGGATGTGAAAGAGTTGAGGGCTGAAATCTTGCACCATTCAATCGTTATAATGATCTTTGGTTTGCTTATGGAACATCGCTGGAGGAGGCGCAGAAGCTGCGCTTGAGATTATAGTCCTTATATCTGGCGTTCGGGTGGAAAGAGTCAGAGGATGGCTAGGGGTCGAGAACCGGACCCCGAGGGTCCTAACTCCGGCCCGAGGGTCGGGTCATTAGCCGGGAGATCAACTGATCGTGTTGAGAGCTCTGGCAACTAGCATGAGAGATCTCGGAGGTGGTCAGTGGATCAGGGCAGTGGCTGTAGGCGGGAATAATGGGGCTAGCCTACTTTTTGTATGGATAAATGTGATGAAGAAATGTGTTGTCTATTTTCTCTGTGTGGTTAAATTGCTGCTTTTGACTCTCCCGTGTGATGCCTTGGGTTTTTGTTTATTTGTCCGGGCCTTCAGGGTAGGACCCCTATAGGTTGTTAACTTAATATAAGTAACCGTCAAGGTGAAAAACATGTCTAGGCTGCCTCCGAGCAGCCCTTGTTGACGAGCCTCCGTCTTTCAGGGGGCTCCTCGAGGGATAGCCGCGGGGGCTGTTTTTCCCTTGTAGCCGTCAGGGTGGGACCCGATATGGGCTATTGACTCACTCGAGTGGCCATCAAGATGAAAAACCTGTCTAGACTTACTCCGAGTAGTCTTAGTGGGCGAGCCTTTGTCTTTCAGGGGGCTCCCCGAGGGATAACCGCGGGGGCTATTTTTCCCTCGTAACCATCAGGATAGGACCCGATATAGGCTATTGGCTCACTCAAGTGGTAATCAAGATGAAAATCTCTTTCTAATCTAAGCTTATAAAGAAACAAAAATTACATTAAACAAAACAAAAACCTAAGTTAAAATCTAGAACAAAAAACCTATTCTAAACTCTCTGTTGGAGTGGTGCCTTTCTACCTTCCGAAATGCCAATATTTATAGGAGAATATGGATAAGAGTGAGCCTACGAAGATAGGTGGAGAAAATACTCTCCCAGAGTCCCTTAGATTGCCGCGGATCCGCAGCCTTGATCTGGTTGTTAGGCCAGATCCAAGGGTGCGTGGCTTTATTCATTGTGATATCTCTTTTTATCCTCTTGATTTCTTTTTTAAGCTCTGAATTTTGTGATATCCTCGTTGATTCTTGGCTAACAAATGAATCTTTAAAAATCTATTTTAACTGATTTTTAACTGGAATTATCTTCAGCTAACAAAATAGATCTAGTTCAATCTGATTTTAACTGGTATTATTTGATATAATCTTATCTCCTTTTTATAAGACAAGTCGGCAAAATTAAGACATAAAGACACGATAATTAGCAGAATTTATTAGGACAAATATAAGAAATGTAATAATAGATATGCAATAAGCGTGTACAATCAGCTGATACTTGATGATGTGAAAGAGCTGGTCGATGGGAGGTTTAGGGGGTGAAGGCGATGGAGTCCTCGATCTTCGCTGTCGTCGGGAAGCGTCCTCCTTGGGAGTTGGGGCTCGATGCCCCCTTGCGTACTTCCTCGAGCTATCGGCTTAAAGGTTCTCGGGATCCTCATGTGAAACAGCCACTTTGGAGTGCATTTGTTTAGCTTAAACGTAGGTCGGTTGAAGCTGCTGAGTGTTGATTGACCTCTGGGGAAGCGTCCTCTGGAATCTTTGGGTGCCTAACTCGATGACCCACTGCTGCACCTCTCGCGGAACCTTTATCTACTTGAGTAGCTGATGATTGACCTCTGTTACTGCCTCGCGCTCACGTTCTGCTGTATCGCGATGGATGGTGACCAGTTCTTACTCGCGATCGGCCTTCGCTCGGTGTTCGCCCTACTGTCGTTGTAGGTCGATTACCATGTTGACGAGTTGTCCGCGGGAGAGGGCCGATGGTTCAGGTTCGTCAGGAGTATTGACGTCGTGTCGGGTGGCACTCCTGCAAGCCATGACTGTTTAGCGAGGGTGTTTTGTGGAGGGGTTAGGGTGTTGGATAGCGAAAGATCTCAAGGGTATGGTTCCGAGTCTCTTAACGAAAGCACCAAATGCAGTGGGTAAATCCTAAGCAATCAATCCATGCACCAAAATAATGAAGAGGGATAGTTAAATTAAAATCACAACAAGCGCAAACACACAGAATTTACGTGAAAATCCGAAAGGGAAAAATGAGGAAAGAGAAGAACTCTACTATAACAATTGTGATTACAAGTAAGTTTCTCTAGTGTGTTAGGGTTTCTAGATTCCAACGTGATACCTTTCCTCGTTGGGGGATTTGTTATTTGAACAGGTAATCTCCACAGGATAAGGTGAGAGAGTTCCACTCAATTTGAATACTTATAATTCTCATCTTTATGGCGGTTGAGTGAACGTCCCGTTTGAATTAAGATAGGGGAGAGTCCATCTCTTGCTATAGATAAGGAAGAATGTCTCCGAGGATCATCTGCCTCGTTTGGAAGATGATTATACTTAAAGATTGAGGTCTTCCTTTTACCGGTTCTATCCCTTCTTCCACTTACTCAACCCGCTTGAAGTTTAAATTGGACGGAAAATCAGGATCAGGTGTTCTGAAAGTGGCCACGCGTTGCACATCCCTTGGGGTCGGATAGACACGTGTCACAATCTTAAGCGGGTTAGAAAGTGACCACTACAGCGCTGCACTTGTATTGATCCTCTTATAATGATGTATGTGTGAGCTTTACATACATATTATAAGAAATTATAAGAGGTTCAATACACTAATACACGTGTCAACACGGTATTGACTCTATAGTATATGTGTGTGTCTCACTCACATGAACTGAATCCATTGATTTCGGCCCTGTTGTAATGGGCCTGACATTGCATCTATTCCCTGCTGTCAAAAAACAAAACCATTGACAAAAAATTACTACAGAGGACGGACATCAGTGAACTAATTTGTTAATTAAAAAACTATATATGTTTATATATAGATGGTGGATATCTGATTTGGAATGACTGGAATTCACAAGTAGACTCCATTGTTAGTTTTATTTGAAAATAATCATAACCATTCATCTAATAATAGATGAATGTGGTTAATCGACGTCTCCCATTTACAATGCATTCTCATGCCTGGTTAAAATGCTTCTTACGATTCGTGGCCGTTATGGCTGAACTGAGCAAGTGTAGCTTAGGTTCTTACAATTGGGCTTATTGTTGTGTCAACCAACACCCAAAAAAATAAAATAAAATAAAATAAAATAAAATACAACTGGTCTCTCAAAGGTTTTCGGCCATCCCGTAACTGCTCTCTCAAAGCATGTGTGTGGCTTCGCTTGCCGGGATTTGCCTACGATTGTTGCTGTTGCTAGTCAAGCGGGTAGACCAGTTGAGTCTGCTTGTTCTTTTCCTTGGCAGGTCTGAGCAAGCGTCGTGTTGCTCGATTGGATGGGAAAATTGATGCGCAACATGCCATGGATTGTGAAGGGGAGTTGCCTCGTACTTCCATATCCAGAGAGGAAGGTCTGCATACTACCGTACCAGTTTCGAACTAATTGAAGTTGTCGATTCCGGCACGTCGTAAGTCATGGCCGCAACATGGCCGCAGGTGGAGTTATGGAGCAGGCAGTGGTGGCAATTGCAGAGGAGGCTTCACATGTTGGCGGCATTGATCCTTTTAAACTTTGAAAATCCGTCCTCATTTCTTCTCTTGACGCTGATATGCTTCATGATGATGAGGCGACTTTCCCTGGCACAGTGCAGGAGATGAAATTCCAAGCCATGACAGATGATCTTGATCGCCATGAAATGTCTCATCTGGAATCAGAGACGGAGCTGGGGTACCCTGTCTAAAATATAAAGAGAGCCACGACTTTGCCCCAGTTATGTCCCCACTCTCTCACCCCTCACTCCTATGATCCCACGTTTCAAAGTTGTACCCACTCCACACTCTCATCTCATGTCTTTTGTTCCCACTCATATTCTCAATTCTCATTTAATTAATCCTCCCCCCAACACACACACACACAAATCACCATAGGCTTCTTCATCTATCAGAAGCAAAACAAGGAATCAACACCCACATGTGTGCATGTATTTGGTGTGGTTTCGACAATATTCGAAATTCCATCCTTCTCTCTTGCTAGATGTTTTGAAATTAATTGTTAATATTCAGTTAATATTCATTTGTAAAATTGAATTTTATTAAATTTTATTTGCAGGTAACAAGACACTATTAATTTATTAGGTTACTTATCGGTCTCATAATTGTTAATGATCCATTTATATACTCGGAAGCACTTCTAGTGAAATATTCTAAATTCTATACATTTTTAAGTAATCATTTATTTCTAATTTTGAGTCAAATCTTTAATACATTTTCATATTTTTGAATGTCACTTTGTGCCCCCGAGTCAAAAGTTCTAGCTATCTGGAATTGTCGGGGTGCTGCTAAGCCTACAACTCTCGCACATTGTCCCAAGCTTACAGGGCAGGAGCCCTGAGTGTCGACAAGAACTTGGCATAAATTTCAATTTTCACGTCATCCCCTCGCGTGGTTCTTTAGCGGGATACTTCTGCTCGGGTTACTCTATGAACACTGGAAGGCAAGCAGTTGCAGGTGTGGAGACACCTCCAACGGGTGTGCAATGGATCTTAGCGGGTGCATATGCAAGCAACAACTGTGTCAAGAGGCGTATATTATGACGCTACTCTTGGGTCTCCAGCATTTGCATCTTTCGCTGGCAGTGACAGGTGATTTTAATGTTCCTGTTGGAGGCTTCGGAGAAGTGTGGAGGTCTGTTTGTCGAGGATATTGAGGTGTTGGAATTCAGGGATTCTGTAAATGGTATGGATTTTGTTGATTTACCTTGCACAGGTCCTCAATTTATTTGGTGCAACAAACCGTCATTGGCTTGCGCAGACTCGTGGTTAGACTGTTTTCTCATGGTACACTTCGGTACCAATTGTTTATGTGTTCGGGTCGTGTTCGTGATGCA
>JAVJIF010028214.1:0-55679 GCA_038442645.1 Agave tequilana | reverse complement strand
TATATATCTTGCATGCTTATATTGTTCATCTCCTTATATGCTCGATATATTTGTGCTTATTTGAATATGTGTTTGGGTTTGTTTGCTCATACTGTATTCAACCAAGAGAGCCATAGTGGCACCTCAACTCTTAATTTAGAGGAATATTGAGGAGATAGTCCAGAGCCTATCACCAAAAATTCGCTATACTCTTATGTTATACTTTGTGTATTTACGTAATAGTTTTTAGTTTGCATAATTAGTTTTAATTCTGCATTAATATTGCATTAGATTAGCTTGTCACCTATTCACCCCCCTCTAGGTGACCTACACTATCAGCTCTTCACTTCTCCCCTTTGTTTCCACTTTCTAGATTGTGAGCTTGTGACTTCATCTTTTTTTTGGATCCATCCACTTGAAATACCCACAATCATTAATTTTCCAATTGTGACAACCAAAGAACCGCTTACCAGGATTCGAAGACGTCGTCGACCGTCAATCGAAGCACGAGAAGTGCAATAACACTTTATACCAGCACTCGTGCTTGAGTAAGATATATCAAAAGGAGACGCGAGCCATAGAAAAGGAAGAAGAAAGGAGAATGGGGTTGATCCAATCCTAGATGAAGAAGAGAACAGAAAAAAGAATTGAAGGTTTTTTACTTAAAAACATAAAATCACGGACAATACTCGTGTTCAGTTAAGGGTATTTTGGTCATAAAAATATCATGTGTAAGCCATGTGACTAACATTATAACGGTGGCTTAATGGAAGGGGTTTTATGAGAATTTTAAGGACAGTTAAAGGGGGTATAAAGAATTTAGGAAATTGAGAGGGGTATTCTGGAAAAACCGTATAAGTTGAATGGGGTATAAAGACAAAAAACTTTTTTTTTAAAAATTTGGTCATGGGTTTCAAATCCCAATTTGAAAGATTTCGTTTTACAGAACAAACCTAACTTGATTAATTTGTTTTATCTAAAATCTAGTTAGATAAGATTTCTTCTCTTCTAAATATCAGTTAGATTATACTTTTTTTCTTGGGAGAAAAGTTGGATAATATTTAATATGTAAATAAACTATAATATTGCTTCATTAATTTAGTTTATTATTAGAAAATTTTGCTACAACCACCTACTTTGCTTCATATTTAGAAAAAACTCAGCTTCATAATTTTCTTCGCTACAACCTCATCCAAATCGGCATAAATTGATTCCTCTTAACCATCACTTCGTTATATATTTTCATTTCTTCTTTTATTTTTTCCCATCACTTCCGATGTTGCTTTCCTTTCAACCCTGACCCCGACGCAGAGCAATTCGTCCGACAAGAGTAATTCACCCGTCGACTTGCACGGTCAGGTCGCCGTAAGAGTTGGAAGGGGGTGGGGAGCCACCCTCCCGGGGGTCTCAGGGACGGAGTCCCCATACCAACTTTTTGGGATCGACCTTTTATAGATTTCGTTTGTTCGTGCTGACGATGAGTTTTGTTTGTGTTTGTGATTGATGTGTTTTTAAGGTCTGAAAAATATTGGGTATGAATCGATTGTCGATGAATGACTGATGATGACGATGCTGAAATGAGGACTGTGACTCATGATTACAGTTCTCTGTGAGGATTGCGGCTATGGTTGCAATCAATTAATAAAGACTCAAAAATAAGGAAGTTTTGTATGGACTGCAATCATGGTCACCGTCCTAATAAAGAGGACTGCGATCATGATCACAGTTATAATAAAGATTCAGAAATATGATATTTATTTGAGTATTATGATTTAAAAAGGACTGCGATCATGGTCGCAGTATAAAAACTTAAAAAGATGTCAATTGTGAGGACTGCGGTACAGTCATGACCGCAGTCCTAAGATGGTTGCAGTCCTATAAAGACTCAAAAACATATACTAATAAAGAGGTCTGCGATCATGGTCACAATCCTCAGAAATATGGTATTTTTATGAGGACTGTGAGATCATGTCGCAGTCATTAGAAACAGGTTTTTTTTTGGATTGCGATAATGGTCGCAATCTTCTATATACTAGTTGTTCGTATTTTCGAAGCAATCCGCTTTTTCTGAAGTGATTACTATGGTGCATTTACGCCTTTTCCCACTGAGGAGCGCTTCTGCGTTTGACACATGGACTCACGCGGTGGTTAAAAAAAAGAGATGGCTGAAGCGAATAAAATTATAAAGCTGAGATTTTTCCTAATTATGGTTTGACATAGGAGCTGTTTGTTTCGCGTAAAAGGCCGTAATTCGTAAATGACTTACAACCCAATTACAACTACGGCGTTTGTTTGGACCGTAATTCGTAAAAGATTTACGCAACTCAACTGTCACTCACTTGCAACCCAATTACCACCCACTTACAACCCAGTTACAGTTAATTTTGTGGTCATGCAAATTTGTATTATTTTTTATATTAATATTAATTTTTTTAATATTTAGCATTTTTAATATTTATTTACAATATTAAAACTTTTTAAAGCACTAAATAGTTAATTTTGTAGTCAACTTTTTCACTTACGACTTACACATTATGGCAACCAAACACCGTAAATACAATACACTTTCCTACTTATAATTTTATATACCAACCAAGCACCGTAAAACTTACATGCATATAATTCATTTACAATTGTAAAAGACTTTACCAATTACGACTTACGAATTACGACCAATTACGACAACCAAACAGACCCATAAAGGGTTGTAACAAAGTCCTTCTTGTTATGTCTTTGAGATTCTAATTTAAATGTGATTTATCATTAAATTGAAATTCTGATTTCTCATGTCTTTTTCTTTAGATTTTCTAATTTAAATGGTATCCTTGTTTTATTTAGATTGAATGTCTCTCAAAATTTAGAAAAAGAGCTGTCTCGTAGCATCGCTACAGACCAAGACCGTCTCTTGACATTCCCACAAGAATTTTATTCAGTATAAGTGCGGCCCATAATAATTCTCAGATTTTCTGACCTTGAAATTAAATTCTTAGTCGGGAAATCCTGAGAAATATTGTGAGCACAATATCTCTAGTTCACAACATAGTTCATATATATATACATATACACACATATATATATATACATATATATGTATACATATATGTATACATATACATATACACACCACACGTGTGTGTGTGTGTACACACACACACACATATATGTGTACATATATACATATCTGTGTGTACACACACACACACATACACACGCGCGCGCGCGCGCGTGCGCGGCGCGCGGCACACACACACACACACACACACACACATATATATATAGACTTGTATCCTTTCAAAAGGATTTGATCCCGGATCCTTCCCACTCAAATTCAACCTTCCAACATTCGAATACAAGATCCACTCCGTTGAAGTTGATCTATACTATTTCAAGTATCTATAAACCAAAATCAAGTGTTTTAAATACTTTTTGCTCATCCATCAAGCGACGCAAAATGGACGGCCGAAAGTAGTGAGTTGGTTAGATCTATGTCTTTAGACATACAAATTCTCGATCCGGCCATTTCATTATGATCTAAACATTTAAAAACCCCTATAACTAATTTTTGTTAGATTTCAAATGTTCTACACCGTTAAACTAACCAACTCACTATTTAGGCCGTCTGTTTTCCCCTACTTGATGGATGGGCAAAAAGTATTTAAACACTTAATTTTTGGTTTATAGATACTTGAAATAGTATAGATCAACTTCAACGGAGTGGATCTTGTATTCGAATGTTGGAGGGTTGAATTTGAGTGGGAAGATTCGGGATCAAATCTTTTTGAAAGGATACAAGTCTATATATATATATATATATATATATATATATATATATATATATATATATATATATATATATATATATATATATATATATATATATATATTATATATATATATATATATATATATATATATGAGAAAAGTGTTCCTAATAGGTCTCCTTAGATTGTAATCTAAAGAGATGGCTTAAAACTCCAACATCCCAATTTTTTTCACGATCCGACCGCACATTATAATATTCATGTTATAAGATGTATGCATATAAAAAATCACGTGATTTGAAGTTTATTTACTCTATTTTCTTTGGGTTCAAACATTAACAATTTTTAAATAGTAGAACAAAATGGAACGATTAGATTAATGAGTAAATGAACTTCAAATTACGTGATTTTTTTATATGAGTGCATCTAATAACATAAATATGATAATGTGCGGTCGGATCACAAAAAAAATCGGGATGTTGGAGTTTTAAGTCGTCTCCTTAGATTGTAATCTAAGGAGACCTATTAGGAGCACTTGACCCTACACACACACAAACATGTATATCAGCCGACATCTGAGAGTCCCTCTTAGCCTGCGGTGACGTGGCACATTATTAGCCACACTAGAAAGGACGACCCGCCTATTGAAACAGTTGAAATTACTAAATGCCCATGCAGTAAAGGATAGTGGATATGTATAGTTTATTATTTTTTTTATATTTCTGACATTAGTCAATATTGCCACAATTATCTTTTATAACTGCGAACAAACTGCGACCAACTGAATATGAATCATGTCTCTTCAAGTGCAACTTCATCAAATCACGAAACAAATTTGAATACTTCTTTATGTAAATCACCTAGGGGGTGAATAGGTGATGGCTAATCTAATGGTCACTAAATGCGAAATTAAAAACTATTTAATGCAAATTAAAACTTATTACACTAAACACCATATATAACACAAGAGTATAGCCGAATTTTCCGTGAAGGGCTCTGGACTAACTCCTCAAGATTCCTCTAAATAAGAGTTGAGGTGCCGCGTTGGCTCTCTTGGTTGAATACAAATGTTAGCAAACAATCCCTAAGCATATACAATTAAGCACACAATATATCAAGCATATAAAGATAAAGACAATAATAGCATGCAAGATATAAAGATAAGAGTGAGAGATAGAGAGTGAGCAATCGCAAACACGGGAGATTTGTTTCGAGCTTCGAGCACCCTTGCTCTACTCCGTCCCCGCCTTCACACTTGAAGGATTTCCACTATAATCGATCCCACCGGATCACTCGGTGTCGCAACACCTATAAGGAGTTCCTACTAGAACTCTTGGACTCTCTAGTCCCGTACACACCGCAAGCCCACTAGCTCGCCGAGGCCGCACCTCAAACACCGAGTTCTCACTAGAACCCGAAACACCGCGAACACAACCGTCCGCCTCCTCAAAGTACAAAGTTGAACTTTGGTGATCACAACACTTTGATCACCTAAAATTCTCTCACAACAAATCCCTATAGGTAGATATATCAATGGATGGCTCAAGTGTTGTGTGAGAAACAAGGATTGAATGGTGGAGGAAAATACTCAAGAAAATCACTTTTAAAACACTCTTGATAAAACTCCCCTTTTGATTGGAAATATTTGCTCTCAATTTCGTGGAGAAAACCTCTTAATAGAGTAGGAAAAACTGGCTTAAAAAATCTACTTAAAATCTTGTAGAAAACAGCCCCCAAATGCCCCAATTTATAGAGTTAGAAAAAACTAGCCGTTGGAGCCAGGTTGGCCTGTCGGTCGACCGCCGGTCGACCGGCCAACGGTCAGATTTCTGACCGTTGTGCCAGCGGTCGACCGGCCGGTCGACCGTGGCTTGGATACAGAGAGCAGACTCTCTGTCCGGTCGACCGGCCCGGTTGACCGGGGCCTTTCCAGAGAGCAGAGCTCTCTGGACGGTCGACCGACCCGGTCGACCGGCCCTCCAGCCAGACTGGCGTGCACGTCTGTGCACATCGGTCGACCGACTTCTAGCTCGGTCGACCGGTCCGGTCGACCGGCTGAAGCCAGGACAGGAATTCTTGGATCAAAATGTTGGTCATTTTGGCTCTAATAAAATCCCATAAAATCATAAAAAATCTACAAAAATAGTTTTAACATTATACTTTAATAATCAAACATTCTTGAACAAAATCAAGACATGTTACAAACAATTTGAACTATTTTTGTAACTTGAAAATTTTGGCTAAAAATGAAAACTGTATTTTTCAAAATTGATTTTTCCAAAACTTCTCCAAATGCAAAAATAAGATATTTTAAACTCATTTAAAGCATAGAGGGTATGGATATGATCCACTACACATACATGGTGAAATATCTATGTTTTTGACATTAAGCTCTAAATTTGGTTTTGGTTAAAACATATAAACTTTGAATTCCAAAAACCAAACCGTATTTTTCTAAAAGAAAACTCTTTTGTATTTTTTTCAAAATATAAATTATTTTATGAAAACTTATCTAAATCAAGAGTGTGTGTGTATATGGTATACTGAGCAATCCACCAACTATTCTATCCTTTACATTTTATCTAAAAATAAAATCTTATAAAAATAAACCTAGGCACAAGTCTTGATCATGAAGGTCTTCACTTGAAGTCTTCTCATCTTCTTGACTTGATCTAAACTTGATCCAACGAGCTAGACTCCTCTTGAGTACTTGATGTGGTCTTTATGCTCAAGCTCTTGAATCAAACCGTGCTAGCTCCAAAACTTGACTTTAAATCCTTTGTTGAAACTACACACCTACTAAGATCTTGATCACAAATCTGAAACTAAATAAACACAAGATCATTAGTACTATAACTACATGAGTTGATCATCATCAAAACTAAAGTGATGGGCCTTTGGGCCAACACTTTATTAAATCTTTTTTACACAGATATTATATATTTTAGGAATGCGCCTAAACTCGTAGTGGTCAATAAAATAATTTTTCTATAGTTTTAAATTTATTTTTACGCAGATATTATATATTTTAGGAATGCGCCTAAGCTCGTAATGGTCAATAAAATAATTTTTCAATAGTTTTAAAAACGACCTTTGTTGCAGTCTACAATCATTTAATTTGTAGATAATTATGATATGACCTGTAAGAATTTTACTGATTCGAGTATAGTCGAAGTTTTCTTGTTCGCATATAACATATAAATTATTATTATTATTTTTTATATATTGCACGCGAATAAGGACTACAAGTATGATCGCAGTGCTTATCGACATCATGTCGTGGATGATTTTTTTGCTAGGTTAAATGTAACAACGATGACTAAGAACTGATACTATAGTCACAATTTACGTATTATTTTATATATTTGTTCTTCATTGTGAGTGTTGGCTTAGCTGCCTATAAACTATTAAATTTTTTTTTACATATTGCATGCGATCAAGGACTGCGACTATGGTCGCAGTGCTTACGACAACATTTTATGGTTGATTTTTTTGCTAGGTTAAATGTAATAACGGTGACTAAGGACTGATACTATAGTCGCAGTTTACGTATGAATTTTATATATTTGTTCTTTACTGTGACTGTTGTCTCAACTGCCTATAAACTATAAATTTTTTTTGCATATTGCATGCGAATAAGGACTGCGACTATGATCGCAGTGCTTAAGGGTCGCAGTCGCAGTCACAGTATTCGAATTTGTGATATACAATGAATATACTGATTTGAGAGGATTGCGATCATGTTCACAGTATCATCTGTTTATATAGTTTAATTTTGGACTGCGACTATGGTCGCTGTTTTTAATTTTATTGAATGCAAAACGATCAAACTATTTATGACTGGACAGCGACCGTGGTCGCAGTTTCATATGTAATTATTATCTGAGTACTGCGACCATTATCGGAGATAAGATGCAGAAATAATAACTATACGGCATAATTTATATGTATTTTAAAAATATGAAAGATTATTTTACAGATAGAAGTAAATTTTATTTATAATATAATATGGTTAGAAAGAGACCTTACAAAAAAAAAACCATTAAAAGCTCTTAAAAGAAGACAAAATAACATTGAATATCAGAAGTTCAGGAAATCCTAATCCTCGTCATCATCACCATCATAAGCAGATTCGTCGTCTTCATTCTCCTCGTCTTCCTGTTTATCACTTATTTCCTTATCTTCTCCCTCGTCGTCTGGCTCGCAGTACTCAGTTTCTTCCTCTTTTTGAGGGTGCTTTGGTTCATCGATAAACTCCCAGAATGGATCGTCTCTATCAAGCTATTCTTCTGATCCGTGTTGAGAAAAACCTATAAAAGATATTCTCAAAGAAAGCGAGACTTCAGCATCAGAGGACATGCTTTCATCAAGCATGTCTCTGTAAAGTGGCAGAAGAATAAGTTCCTCCTCACTAAGCCCCATGAAAACCTTATCATCCTTATGAAGAGGAGGATCAGATAAAATATTATTTGATGTAGTGAGATAGTAAAATGGAGTGAAGTCTAGACTGCTATCATATTCACTAGAATACCCTGAAGAAAGAGGATCGGTGGGAGAATGATTGAAGTTGAAATTTGAGTGTTCAGAGGAAGAAGATGGGGAAGACATGATTCAAGAATGAATTGTTTTCTGAAAGTTTTGAAATCAAATTGAAAACGAAGAGCACAAATATCGTTTTAGATATGAGATAGTGTATTAGTTACAAGCACTATAAAAAGGTCAATAATGTGAAACAATATGAATAGTAATAATAATTGTTATAGTTGACGGTTGAGTATTTGAAGAAGTGGTAAAAAGAAATTAAATATTTAATTGAAGCAGTTATGGTGGGAGAATCCGAAGAGTTCCTTTTTTTTCAGAGGTTTATTATGTGAACTACAAATTAACTTTTATAGAATGTTTTTCCTATATATTTAGATTACGTATGGTGCACATCTTTCCTTTATCAAGATTAATATTAGTGCATCCCTTTTTTCGAGACTGTTGTTGTATCACGGTAGATAGAATATTAATTACTTCAATTAATTCAGAGTAATTAATTTAGTATTTTATAAGATGTAATATACGCGGACTGATCTCACGGTCGCAGGGCTAATCTATTTTATAAAACGATCAAAATTCTGTTACATAAGGTATGCGAAAAAAGACAGCAACTATGATTGCAGTGCTGAACGATATCATGTTTCGTCTGTTATTCCTATGCGAATAAGGAATGTGACTAGAGTCGCAGTCATGATATAAAATTGAAACTTATATTATATTAAGTCTGCGACCATGGTCGCAGTGATCGAAAGTTTTATTATACTATGACTGCGACTATGATCGCAGACTTTGTAAAACGATTAAAATTCTGTTATATAAGGCATGCGAAAAAGACAGCGACTGTGATCGCAGTACTGAACGATAGCATGTTTCGTCTGTTATTTCTATGCGAATAAGGAATGCGACTAGGGTCGCAGTCGTGAAATAAAATTAAAGTTATATATATTTTTGATTATAGTTTTGAATGTATGTGTACTGCGACCTGAATCCAATTTATAATATACATTGAGAATAAAGCAATTTTTAGTACCTTAATCGACCATAGTTGCAATTCATTTAAAATTGCATGAAATATTATCCAACCAATATGCAAATATTGTGGCAGTTACGGGAATATTTGATTTATAAAATATCTGCAAAATAATTAACCATTGTATTTCATTATTTTTTTACGCTGTACATTTGTAATAGAAAAAATAATATACGGCTGCCCCATATTAAATTTCATTTTTCTATTCATTTCAGTTTCTTTTATTAAACCTATATGAATTGAAAATAACATGAAATTAAATAATAAAAAAATTATATAAAAAACAACAGTTTTTTTTATATTTCACGCATGCTTTTTACTTTTCACTGCTGCTGTTTATTTCTCATTATCTTGATCCAATTTTTTTTCCATTATAATTTCGATGTAGTAGAATTAGGAATTTTATAACTGTAGATATATTCAACAGAAATTCTCTGTAAATTACAAATAGTTTAGGTAAAATTTTGTTGTGAATGAGCTTTTACTAGTTTAGAAGTAAAAAAGGGGTATTTTGGTTTGATTGACGATTATTTAGGCGGGATTTTTAGATTTTTTTGACGTCTACATTCTGCGACCGATATGTGGCATATATTCGGCCACGTCACCGCCGGTTGAGAAACTCTCTCAGCTGTCGGCTGAGGTACAGTAACCCCATATATATATATAATATATATATATATATATATATATATAATATATATATATATATATATATATATATGAGAAAAATGGAAATCAGCTGACAAAGGAGGTAGTTCTGTCCTATGTCGCACTTAAAAATCATATCTTATGAATTTTTTTTTACGATCTGACCGCACATTATTATCTTCATATTCTCAGATGCACACATATAACACTCAAATGATTTAGAGTTCGTTTACACATTGATCTAATCTTTCCATTTTATTCTACTGTTAAAAAACCGTTAATGTTTGGACTCAAAGAAAATGAAGTAAACAAACTTCAAATCAGGTGATTTTTTATATGTATATATCTTAAAATATGGAGATGATAATGTGCGATCAGATCTTGAAAATTCAATCGAAAACTTGAGTTTTGAGTGCGACATAGGACGGAGTTGCCTCCTGTGTCAGCTGATTCCCATTTCTCTCTGTATATCATGAATGATCATAAATGTGATGGACTTTTCTTACATTTATTCATTTATATATTATTGACTTGTTCTGCATGATATGAGAAAAAGAAAAAAAAAAAAAAAAAATCCCTCCCAGACTGCTCCAACGCAGTAAAAGAGAGAAGAATTTGACATCTGAAAATTCACATTAACACTCGCCTTGCTATGAACATAAATAATTTGGTGGGATTAGCCATGAATTATGAGCTCAAACGGATTATAGCATTTACGTGCTGTGAACTCGAGACACTGTGCTCACAGTATAAAAATCTCTTATCTTACTTGAAAATCACTTCACTCATTGCAGATAAAGAGACGAGCTTGCTAACAAGGAGATTTGAAACTAATATCTTTTCAAAGGCCGGCACCACTTGCACTTGGTCATATAATATACTACTATTAGCTTACAATATCAACCAACTATATTTGTTGGAACTTTATTAATCTTTTTATGCTTGGGAGGTTCTGGACCCGAGATGTGAAATAGAACTATATACTGTTTACCCATAAAACTTTTGTACAAGTTGCATCTTAAACCTTAAGATTTTTTTTTTTTTGCCCCTTTTAGTGAGCTAATTTTTATACACACGCACATAACAATATCCATCCATTGACCCATGTCAAGGTTCGAAGAACAAAACAAAGTGGACCACAAGATAGATAAATTATCAGAACCTAAACATGTACAGTTGGTCTCTCAAGGGTTAATAAGAGATGACAAGATCCTGAATCAAAGGAGATGGGAACTGTGAAAACTAGCCATTGTTGTTGCGCACAAAATGAGGCCAAAAAGAAGAAAAAGTTGTAACGAAATTGATATGCTCTGATACCAATTGTTGCGTGCATAACTTGAGATATCACACTTACTATATACCAATAGTTGAGAGATACGAGATCCCCACCAACGACCTCAAGAATGCCATGAGATCGATTACCTTGAGCACACAAGATGAATATTAAAAGATAAAGAAGAAAACACACAATTTAACGTGTTTCGGCCCAATTTGACCTACGTCCACATGGAGAGAACTTGAGAGAGTTTTATTAATAAACTTGATACAAAGAGATCTAACCTTTCTCTTGATGATAAAGAGTATTCACCTTCCCCTTGAATTTATACATAGATTATAAGAGTATACCTTCTCTCTCTACCTTCTCTCTATGCACCTTCACCTTGCTCCTCGCTTTTCTTGGCTTTTTAGGGCCTTCTTGGCATTTTAGGGCTCTATATTGTTGTTGAACACAACTTTATTTTGTTCCTCTGCTCTAATTTATAATGCTGGGTTACAACCTTTATTTATAGGATTTTATAATAGAAATCCTATTTAGACTTTGAGATGATCATGACCATTGGATGCTTGAAGAATCTTGGTCAATCCTATTAGGAGTTGATCTCCTTGATCTAGAAAGATTCTGGACCTTTTAATTTTTAAAAACAAATCTTCATTGAATAGGAATTGAACCCTATTCATACTCCTTCTGAAAAGGAAACTCGTAGTCGACTGAAAAGAAATTGTTTCATTTTGATTTGCTTCTTCCGCTTCAAACCATCGTCTTCTCCAACTCAATTGAATTTTCTTGGACCATCATCTTCTCTTGAAAAACAGGGCAAAATCCTAACAATCTCCACCTTGACTTGCTTTCAAACCTTTAGCAAAATAACTTGAGATTTTGAATTACAACCTTAATTTTTTTCTTGATTTTAACCACTATGTGCAGCCTTTGACCTTGCCCCTCTCCCCAGGGCCTTTGGCGGATTCATAGCCATGTCTTGAGTCATCTCAAATCTCGCCTGAACGCATCCTTTCTATAGTCGTCTTGCAACCCTTAGACTCGTTGCAGCTTTCCTTGAAACTCCACCTTCAATTAAGCTCCCTTCAAAATTTTCATTGAAACACTAACATAGGTTTTTCCCGTTAGTTTGCATTGTATCACCATCACTGTTGGCCGGAGGCCTTCCTTTCTAGTTTTGATGATGATCAACTCATGTAGTTATATTTACTAATAATCTTGTGTTTTTAGTTTCAGATCTGTAACAAGATATTAGTTGGTGATTGCTTCAAAAAGAGGAGTTTGGAAGCCTTCACTTGGTGATTCCCGAGCCCGAGCGACAAGATCATACTTAGCCTTGCTCAATGGATCACGGCGTTTTTGGATCGAGTCTACTTGAAGATGAAAGATCGTCAAGAAGACTTAGGTTTCCATAGTTTAGTGTGTTTTAGATCCATGTGTAAAGATAAAAATAGTTGATATGCTCAAGTGCACAACACACACGTTTTATATTTGGATATTGGTTTTTCGGTTTTGGTTTAATCAATATTTGTTTTCATGAATAGTTGATCAAAACAAGTTTAATTGGTTTATGTATAGTAGATGTATTCTTTCTATACATGCATGCTTAACTTCTTATACAAACTTATTTTGACTTTCCTATTCATGTGTTGAAAAATCTAAGTTTGATAAAATACATGTTTTGGTTTTTGGTAAAAATGGTTAAACACAAAAATAGTCTAACTTGCTTGATATTTGAGTTGAAATTTTTATCATATGTTTATATATCAATGCAAAATGTTAAAACTATTTTTGGGAATTTTTACAAGACTTAAAGAATTTTTAGAAATAATTTTAACATGTTTTTCTGACCCAGGACAGTGGCTGACAGGTCAGGTCGGTCGACCGCACGGGTCGACCGCACCAAAGGCCGGTCGACCTTGCGGTCGACTGACGTGCACAGCCTTGTGCACGTCTGGCAGACACTGGGCCGGCCGACCGGGCGGTTGACCGGACCAGAGAGCTTTGCTCTCTGTATCTGGGCGGTCGGCCGGACGGTCGACCGGATGCCCCAACGGTCATTTTTCTGAGCGTTGGCGGTCGACCGGGCCGGTCGACCGCTAGCCTGTCAGGCTGCCAGATCAGCCTAACGGCTAGTTTTCTGTTTGGGCTATAAATACCCAATTGCTTGGTGTTTTTAACTAAGATTTTGAAGAGCAAAAATTTCTATATTCTCTGGTGTTTAAAATAAGTTTTCAAAAGGTTTTAGAGCTTCAAAAGATCAATCTTATTTGTTTTAGAGTTTTTGAAAAAATCAAAGAAAATAGAAAATTGGGAGATTTGTTTTGGTTCTTCATTTCTATCTTTTACAAGAGTTTTCCCAAGTATTTTTCTTCGTGTTTTTGTTTTCCAAACTCTAGTTTTTCCACACTTGAGCTATCCCCTATCCTAATCAATTTAGGATCAATTGTTTGTGGGAAAAGAGATTATTTGAGGTTGTTGAGCCTCCAAGTTGTAAACCCTCCTTTTATTTGTGTATCCCTCTTTGGTAGAGGTTGATCGGAGTGGTGTTTGGATCCCTCTTCGGTAGAGGTGATTGTGATTGTATTGGCTACGGGCCTTATCCCTCTTCGGTAGAGGTGGATTGTGGTTGTATTGCCTCGGTGGCATTGCTAGTTGAGAGAGGAGTTCGATACTCCTTTAGTGGATTGAAAATCCTTCTCGGTGAAGGCGGGGATGTAGAGCTAGGGGCTCGAACCTCGAAACATATCTTGTCTTTGCGTTTGATCTATTGTCTCTCAACTCTATCTCTTTTAATTGTGCATTGTATTATTCATATTGCCATATCATTCATACTGTGTTGTGCCTTGCATATATTCATATTAATTTTATGCTTGGTTGTTTGTGTGTGCCTCACTTGTACTTAACCACAAGAGCTTCATATAGCACCTCAACCCATATCTAGGGGAATCAAGAGGAGTTAGTCCAGAGCCCTTCACGGGAATTCGGCTACACTTGTTGGTTGTATTAAGTGTGTTGCAAAATAGTTTTTAAGCTTCCGCATTTAGCGCATTTAGTTTACTAGATTAGCATATCACATATTCACCCCCCTCTAGGTGATTTACAATCACCACCAGCCAATTCTGCTTTGTGACGCCTTCCCAGCCATAGGGTCCCACCGGTCTTGAGGCAATCCACCTCTAATTCTGTCATGGTCTTACCAATTTTACACGAATATTATCAAGGACTTGTCATGCCATAGTCTTTCTCTAATCACTTGGTGATGGTCCATCTTCCATCGATGTTTTAACCTTGAAACTTATCGTCTTCATGTAACTATCATGGTCTTATCGGATCTTCCCGTCGCACACTGCCATGCTCTTTCTTCCATCAATCAACGCTGCCATCTACCACTGTATTGATATTTGCTAGATCAATTGTCCTGCTATTAATGATCTTCAAACCTGATAGATCCACCAATGCCTGTAATAATCTCACGATTCTCACCGTGTCACGATTAGTCCATCATAACTTTGACCGTAATCTCCATCGATTCTTTTACTCAATCTGTACAGAACATGCATTAGACATTGGAATCTTCTCGATCTGCACTCACCATTGCATCCAAAATTGAAAAAATAGGGTTCGATACCTTGATCGTCTAAATCTGACTACGATTGCACGATCTACTTTCCAATCAATCTCGTCCACTGATCGTCTTCATCACCCTCCGTTATTTTTCCTTTGACTTAATGCCGCAACGAGACTCATGGGATGTCTTATGCGATGCCTCCATGAGCTCATCAAGCTCGTCTTGTCATCCACCACTGGCGATGATGCGGTCATCACCTTTGTGTCTACCATGTTCAGATTTGAGCATCATTAAGCCTTGACGACTCCACCTTGATCAATATACTCTAAAAATCATTGATCTTTACGTTAGAACAAATCTGAACTTTCTTGTTGTCTTTTTCATCTTGTTGCCTCCACTGAACTCATCGACTTGACATCTTCTTCTTTATTTAGAGCACTCGAGTCTTGAACGAACACCATCAACTCTAATACCATTTGTTGTAATGAAATTGATATGATCCGATACCAATTGTTGCATGCCTAGGATACCATACTTACTATGATACCAATAGTTAGAAGATACAAGATCTCCACCGACGATCTCAAACACGCCATGAGATCGATTACCTTGAGTACACAAGATGAATATTAAAAGATACAAGAAGAAGAACACACAATTTTACGTGGATCGACTCAAACTTCGCCTACGTCCACGGGGAGAGCTATTGAGAGAGCTTTATTAATAAACTTGAGAGCTATTGTGAGAGCTTTATTAATAAATTTGATACAAAGAGATCTAAGACTCAAGAGTATTCACCTTCCCTTTGAATTTACGTCTAGATTACAAGAGTATACCTCTTTTCTATGCACTTTCACCTTACTTCTCTCTTTTTAACTTTTTAGGGCCTTTTAGCTTTTTATAGCTTTAAATTGTTGTTCACCACAACTTTATTTTGTTCTTCTGCTCAAATTTATAATGCTGAGTTTCAACTTTTATTTATAGGATTTTACAATACAAATCCTCTCTAGACTTGAGATGATCTTGGCTATTGGATACTTGAAGAATCTTGATCAATCCTATTAGTTGATCTCCTTGATTTAGAATGATTCTAAACCTTTTAATATTTCGAAACAAATCTTCACTGAATAGGAATTGAATCCTATTCATATTCCTTCTGAAAAGAAATTCGAAATCACCTGAAAGAAAACTACTTCATTTTGATTTGTTTCTTCTGCTTCAAGTCATCGTCTTCTCCAACTCAATTAGATTTTCTTGGACCATCATTTCCTCTTGAAAAACAAGAGAAAATCCTAACAAAAGTGCATTGGATTTGACTCTAATATAAATTTCCACATGGAATGGATTTGGATCCATGAGAATTTTTGCGTAGGTTCCATACCAATTGGGCTCCCCTTGCCCCTTGTGGGCTTCTTGTCAAAAAAGGCAACAGATGTTTACACCCTAAAAAATGAGGAAGGCAACCACAAATTATCATAAGTGTGCCATAATTTTTTCGACATTTCACTTTTAGTGAAAAGTCTAAAATGCTTATTTATTCTTCTTCCCTTCCCGCCAGATCTTGCGGGGGCAGGGGGACGGGAAGGGAGAGGGTGTTGGCCCAAAGGCTTTCCACCCTAGTTTTGATGATGATTAACTCATGTAGTTATGTTTACTAATAATCTTGTGATTTTAAGTTTCAGATCCTTTAACAAGATATTAGTTGGTGATTAGCTTCAACAAGGAGTTTAGAAACTTTTCATGGTGAATCCAGGGCCAAAGCATCAAGATCATATCTTGCCTAGCTCATGGATCACGGTGTTTGTGGATCGAGTCGCCTTGAAGATGAAGATCGTCAAGAAGACTTAGGTATCCATAGTTTAGTTTGTTTTAGATCCATTTGTAAAGATAAGAATAGTTGATATGCTCAAGTGCACAAACACACACGTTTTATGTTTGGTTTTTGGCTTTAATGAATAGTTGATCAAAACAAGTTTAATTGATATATGTATAGTTGTTTCTATACATACATGCTTAACTTCTTATACAAACTTATTTTGACTATCCTATTCATGTTTTGAAAAAATCTAAGTTTGATAAAAATACAAGTTTTGATTTTTGGTAAAAATGATAAGACACAAAAATAGTTCACATTGATTGATATTTGAGCTAAACTTTTTATCACATGTTTATATATCAATGCAAAATGATAAAATTATTTTTTGTGATTTTTAGAAGTGTTAAAAGATTTTTCAAAATATTTTTAAACTGTTTTTCTGACCCAGTTTTCTGTTCTAGGCTTCAACCAGTCGACTACTAAACTGACTTAGTCGACTTAGGATGAAGTCGGTCGACCGGGACGGTCGACCGACGTGCACAGATTGTGCACGTTTGGCAGACACAGGGACGGTCGACCGCCAGGGTCGACCGGGTCTGAGAGCAGTGCTATCTGTTTGTTTGGGTCGACCGTGCCGGTCGACCGTGTTTGCCTAACGGTCACATTTCTGACCGTTGGCGGTTGACAGGGCCGGTCGACCGGTAGCCTGTCAGGCTGCCACATCAGCATAACGGCTAGTTTTCTGTTTGGGCTATAAATACCCCAACTCTTGGGGGTTTTAGAAAAGATTTTAAAGAGCAAAAATTCTCAGTTTTCTGAAGTGTTTTAAAAGATTTCAAAAGTGTTTTTGGGCCAAAAAGAATTCATCTTATTTGTTTTAGGTTTTTGGAAAAATCAAAGAAAAGAGTATTTTGGGAGATTTGTCTTGGTTTTCATTCTATATCTTTTGCAAGAATTTTCCCAAGTGTTTTTCTTTGATTTCTTGATTTTCAAACACCTAGTTTTTCCACTTGAGCTATATCTTCTATCCTAATCTATTAGGATCTTTGTTTTTTGGTGGAAAAGAGAGTTTGTGGTCTTTGGAACCACTTGTTGTAAAAACCCTTGCTTTGATTGGGTTGCTCCCTCTTCGGTAGAGGTTGAGGATTGTGGTTTACTCCCTCTAGTGAGAGGTGGAGTTGGTTGTTGTTTGCTCCCTCTAGTGAGAGGTGGAGTTGGTGTTTGTAACCCTCTTCGGTAGAGGTGTTGTGGTTGTTTGGCTACGGGCCTACCCCTCGGTTGTGAGGCGGTGTTTGAGAGAGGAGTTCGGTACTCCTTGTGTTGTAACAAATCCTTCTCGGTGAAGGTTCCCTCGGTGGGAGTCCTCGGTGGACGTTATAGTGGATTGAAAATCCTACACGGTGGTGTAGGCGGGGATGTAGAGCTAGGTGCTCGAACCTCGAAACATATCTTGGCCTTTGCGTTTGATCCACTTGTCTCTCAACTCTCTCTCTTTATATTGTGCAAAGCATCATTCATAACATCATATCATATTTGCTTGTGTTGAGCATAATTCATATTACCATATCATATCTATTTGCTTGTGTTGCCTTGCATCTTTTATATTGTTCATCCTTATATGCTTGACTTGCTTGTGTGTGTGCCTCACTTATACTTAAACACAAGAGCTTCACATAGCACCTCAACCCATTCAAGGGGAATCAAGAGGAGTTAGTCCAGAGCCCTTCACGGGGAATTCGGCTACACTTGTGTGTTGTATTAAGTGTGTTGCAATAATTTGCATTAGCTTCCGCATTTAGAGCATTTAGTTCACTAGATTAGCACTTACACCTATTCACCCCCCCTCTAGGTGTGTTTTTCAGAGGGGAGATGGGAAGAGAAGGAGGGGAAGGAGTAGAGAGAGGTCGAAGAGGAAGGCGACTGAGGAAAAGGGGTTCGTCAGAGGGAAGGGATAGGGGAGAAAAAGAAGAAGAGGATTAATTGACCATTTTTTTAATTTTTTTTTTTTGATGCTTTTATCACAATTGTGGGCGTTTTAATCACTGAGGTGCCTTCATAATTTTTTCAAGTGGAAATATCTGTTCCCGTTAAAAAGCCCTGCTTATAAAAATTGCTCACACTTCGTCTCTCAGCAGTGCCCCTGGATTTGCTCCAAATTACAACAATCGCACTGCATTTTCATGTGAGTATATGGAAAAACAATTAAAACGCTAAAAAAAAAACCAGCAGGGACAAACGATAAGGGTTATTTTCTAATTAGTTGAAGGAATAAAGGGCTTCTACCTTGATGTGCAATTGCATGACAATTTATAGGAGGCTCGTGAGCCATGAGTCATCACCGAGTGTCGTATAACCAGCCATGTGGTTGGACGCTCCAGAGTTGATGACTGATGGAAGATAATGGTTGTCTAGGTGGAACCAAGCGACTATTCATTTGCTTGTGACGTTTTATGAATAGTTGAGATTAATTAATGAATTAGGCTGTTAATCTCATATGAAAGTGGCCCACTTAACCTTGGTTTTTGCATTGGATTCCTATTAAATTTAACTGATATTAAGGGTGCCCATATGATTGTCACATTTATATAGTTATTTGGTCACTTGAAAATAGAAAAGATACCATGATGGAAAGGTTTATTTTCAAGGGGTCTTTTTGCAAATGTGCGACCCACTTTTCTCCTCCTGAAAAGAAAACAAAAACTTACGCTCATTTTGGTTGTGAGAATCCATCAGAAAAGAAACAGAGTTTTTGTGCAAGGAAACAAGGAGCAGAGAAAAGCGGATCCATTGCAATTAGGGTTTGCAGAATTGAAGAGATCTTCTACAACTTCTTCCTTCAATTCATCAATGGCTTCAGGTATGATAATTACGGTTTTCTATTATGAAAGATTTTGCATTATATGATTCTTGAGATGATTGATTCTTGATTAATGGCTGATTTATTCCGCATTATAGTCATATTTATATCCAACATTTGGTATCAGAGCCATGATTAAAGAATCGATACATCTTGGATTTAGGAATTATGAAAAGTTAGAGTTTTTGATTAACAATTCATGAAATCCAGATTTTGATCTTTAATTGTAGAATTGAAGAGGATTCTTGGAAACCCTAAAATCATGTATACATTCCTCTAATTATGCAATTAATATGGATCAAATTTAGGATTTTAGAAACCCTAATTTTCCCTAATTTTCCCCGATTTTTCCATAATTTTTGGGATTCGGGCGATAATCTGGAACTGCAATTCGGTAACTGTATCGTGGGGTATTAGTCGACTATAGGGATTTATTAGTCGACTAATAGTCCATCCAGAAAGTTACCCGACTCTCTGTTTCTTTCAGGAGTCGACTTGGTTTTTGGATTAGTCGACTAGTAAAGTGTATAGTCGACTAACCATTTGGCCAAGTCGACTAATATTTTAACCGAGAGTTTGGATTCTAACAGGAGTCGACTAATAATATTTGTAGTCGACTGATAAAGTTTGTAGTCGACTTGTATTTTGGCATAGTCGACTGATAAAATATGTAGTCGACTAGTCATGTAGGTATAGTCGACTAATCCTTGTTTGCCCTAGTCGACTAGACCTAAACCTGTAGTCGACTTGACTTGACCCAAGTCGACTAATAATACTATGTAGTCGACTAATTGTTGCTTAATTCAATCCTTAATGATTGTTAACACATTTAAGCTATTGTGTTAATATTGATTGATGTTTGGTCAAGTAATGTATTGTAGTATTATGGCATTACACAAATAATAGAATTAGAGAATATTATTGGTTAGTTTGTATTCATAAGGCTTATTGATTTAGTAGTTGCCAAAGTGACCTAGGTTAGTAAACCTTATGAATATACAACTACATAAAAGACATGTTAATGAGGTAGACAGTAAAGACCATAATATTCTCGGTGGCGGTTCTAGTTAGGAGATTGGGACTGGCCCAAAGGAAAGTCTCTTTCGAATAATTATGAACTGGGGTAGGATAGTGTAATTTATGCAACCTAGTGGTGTAGAAGTGAATACCCAAAGGTAACATGACTTACTATCTAAGTTGGCATAAATTATATTAGACCTACGTAGGTGATAAAAGTTCTCACCTAAAGAGTGAACACTAGATATGCTTAGGTTTCGCCCAAAGGAGAAATCTAAGTGATATCAATAGTTCATCTTAATTAAATTTAAAGTTATTGTATTGATTCGTGGCCTAATGTGAGCTATGTCCTATTATGTTTCAGTGAACGTTCCCACTTCTCTTCACACTCATGCCACTAGCATTCCGGCCTTGGATGGTACAAATTTCTCAGAATGGTATGAACATGTACAGTTTACACTGGCTGTCCTAGACCTAGACATGGCCTTAATAGTTGACAAACCTGATGAAGTAACTGCTGAGAGTACAGCAGAACAGGTCAGCCATGCCAAAGCTTGGGAAAAGTCTAATAGGCTCAGTCTAATGTTCATAAAGATGACCATAGCTAATAACATCAAGACTTCCCTCCCACATACTACTAGTGCATCGGAACTTTTGTCTGCAGTAAAGGACCGATTTAAGTCAGCAGATAAGTCATTAGCTGGTACCTTAATGGCTGAACTTACCACCATGAAATATGATGGTAATAGAGGAGTTCAGCAACACATTCTAAACATGTCTGACAAGGCTGCTAAGCTAGGATCACTGGGTATGAAGGTTGATGAGTCCTTCTTGGTTCAATTCATCCTCAACTCACTTCCTTCACAGTTTGGGCCATTCAAGATCCACTACAATACTCATAAGGATAAGTGGAACTTGAATGAGCTAACTAGTATGTGTGTTCAAGAGGAGGTGAGACTGAGGCAAGAAGGACAGCACTCAGTGTTGGCAGTAACTTCAGGGGGTATCCATAAGAAAAGTAAATATGGAAGAGGTAAAAGATTTCCATCAAAGAAAGGAAATGACCATGGGGAAAGTAGCCAAGGTCATAGAAAAGCTTTCACTGTCAAATGCTACTTCTGTGGCAGAAAGGGACATGTGAAGAAGGACTGCAACAAGAGGAAAGCTTGGTTTGAAAAGAAAGGTACAAATCTTTCTTTTGTATGTTATGAATCAAATCTTGCTGAAGTTCCTTCTAATACTTGGTGGATTGATTCTGGAGCCACAACTCACATAACTAATTCAATGCAGGGATTCCTTACAACCCGGAAACCGAAGGAAAGTGAGAGATTCATCTTTATGGGGAACCGTCTGAAAGTGGAGGTCGAATATGTTGGTACTTATCGACTACTTTTGGAGACGGGTCATCAAATGAATCTTGAGGATACTTTTTATGTACCTTCAATTTCTAGGAACTTAATGTCTGTATCCAAATTAGATGTTTTTGGATATTCTGTTTTATTCAATTGTGGAAAACTCTCTTTAATGTATAATTCAATGCCGGTTGGGCATGGAATTTTATGTGATGGTTTATATAAAATTTCATTGAATGATGAGTTTGCGCAATCTTTATTATCTCTGCATTCGAATGTTGGTATTAAACGTGGCTTAATAAATGAAAAATCCTCTATCTTGTGGCATAGGAGACTGGGGCATATCTCCAGGGATAGAATAATAAGATTAGTGAAGACTGGGATTTTGGATGACCTGGACTTCACTGATTTTGATGTGTGTGTGGATTGTATAAAAGGAAAACAAACTAAACACACTAAGAAAAGTGCCACAAGAAGTAAAGACCTCCTTGAAATAATTCATACAGATATTTGTGGACCTCTTTCCATTCCATGTTTTACTGGAGAGAGATATTTCATTACCTTTATAGATGATCTATCACGTTATGGTTATGTTTATCTAATTAATGAAAAATCTCAGGCTGTTGACATCCTTGAGGTGTTCATTACAGAAGTCGAGAGACAATTAGATAGAAAGGTTAAAATCATAAGATCAGATAGAGGTGGTGAATATTATGGTAGATATGATGAGTCAGGACAACATCCTGGCCCATTTGCCAAATTCCTAGAAAAGCGTGGCATTTGTGCTCAATACACGATGCCAGGTACGCCTCAGCAGAACGGTGTTGCTGAAAGGCGAAACCGAACTCTTATGGATATGGTTAGGAGCATGATGAGCTTCTCTAAAGTACCCAATTCATTGTGGAGTGAGGCCTTAAAGACTGCTATGTATATCTTAAACAGGGTTCCTAGTAAGGCAGTCCCAACAACTCCTTTCGAGTTGTGGACTGGTAGGAAACCTAGTTTAAGACATTTACATGTCTGGGGTTGTCCAGCAGAGGCCAGAATATATAACCCACAAGAAAAGAAATTGGACTTAAAAACAATATCTGGGTATTTCATTGGTTATCCAGATAAGTCTAAGGGATACAAATTTTATTGCCCTAACCATAGTACAAGAATAGTTGAAACTGGTAATGCCAGATTCCTAGAGAATGGTGAATTTAGTGGGAGTGATGAACCAAGAAAAGTAGATCTTGAAGTTGTAAGGGTAAATATCCCAATTACCTTTCCTTCAAGAGAAATTGTTGTACCTCAGCTTGATCATCAAGTTGAGATTCCAGAACAACAAATTAATGTTGGTTCACCACTCCATGAGGATATTCCCATTGAAAATGTTGTAGAACCACCACAACCGGCAGCTTTGAGAAGATCTCAAAGGGAAAGAAGATCTGCCATTTCAGATGATTATGTGGTATATCTACAGGAATCTGATTATGATATTGGGGTAAATAAAGATCCAGTTTCGTTTTCACAAGCCATAAAATGCAATGATTCTAGTAAATGGGTTGATGCTATGAAAGATGAGTTAAAATCTATGGACCAAAACCAAGTCTGGGATCTCGTTGAATTGCCTTATAACTGTAAGAAAGTCGGGTGTAAATGGGTCTTTAAGACCAAGCGCGACTCTAAAGGCAATATCGAACGATATAAGGCTAGACTTGTGGCCAAAGGTTTCACTCAGAAAGAAGGCATTGACTATACAGAGACCTTCTCTCCAGTATCTAAAAAGGATTCTCTTAGAATCATTATGGCACTTGTAGCTCATTATGATTTGGAGTTACATCAAATGGATGTGAAAACTGCTTTTCTAAATGGGGATTTGGATGAGGATATCTACATGGAGCAACCTGAAGGGTTTGCAATTAAAGAACAAGAACACTTAGCTTGTAAATTAAAGAAATCTATATATGGACTTAAACAAGCTTCCAGGCAATGGTATATAAAGTTTAATAATACCATTACATCTTTTGGATTTACAGAAAACACTGTTGATCAGTGTATATATCTAAAGATCAGTGGGAGCAAGTTTATTTTTCTGGTTCTGTATGTAGATGACATCTTATTAGCCAGTAGTGATCTTGGTTTGCTGTATGAAACTAAAAGCTATCTTACCAAGAATTTTATGATGGTTGATATGGGTGAGGCAGCTTATGTTATTGGCATAGAGATCTTCAGGGATAGATCTCGAGGATTGCTAGGACTGTCTCAGAAAGGATATATCAACCGGGTCTTGGAAAGATTCCATATGAAAATGTGTTCAGTCAGTCCTGCACCCATTCAGAAGGGTGACAGATTAAGTGGTAGCAGTGTCCCAGAAATGACTTAGAAAAGGGTCAAATGCAGAAAATTCCGTATGCATCAGCTGTTGCGAGCTTGATGTATGCAAGCACTTGTACCAGGCCAGATATCAGCTTTGCTGTTGGGATGTTGGGAAGATACCAAAGCAATCCAGGAATGGAGCACTGGAAGTTGGCTAAGAAGGTTATGCGGTATCTTCAGGGGACAAAGGACTATATGCTCACATACAGTAGATCAGACCAGTTGGAGGTGATCGGCTATTCAGACTCAGATTTTGGTGGTTGCCCAGATAGCAGGAAGTCTACCTCAGGATTTATTTTCTTGCTATCAGGTGGGGCAATCTCGTGGAAGAGTGTGAAGCAGTCTCTCATTGCTTCTTCCACGATGGAGGCTGAGTTCATAGCTTGTTTTGAAGCCACAAATCATGCATTATGGTTGAGGAATTTTATCTCAGCACTTGGTGTAGTTGACTCTATTGCCAGGCCGCTGAAGATATATTGTGACAATACAGCAGCCGTATTTTTCTCTAAGAATGGTAAGTACTCTAATGGTTCTAGGCACATAGAACTGAAGTACTTGGTGGTTAGAGAAAGAGTTGAGAAACAGAAAGTGTCAATTGAAAGTATAAGTACCACCTTAATGGTTGCTGATCCATTGACTAAAGGATTGCCTCCAAAGACATTTAAGGAACATGTTGTAAGGATGGGTCTTTTGGGTAATCTGTAAATGTATATTTGGTACTTGTGTAATTGACATTGTTGTACAAATAACAGTTTGTTTCTCTATTTCCTGTTATCCAATTGTGTGTACACATATTTTGTATGGATGTATGTTAAACAGGAAATGTCTTTACAAGACAATTACAGGGGTCATTATGGTTATGGACTCAATTAGTAAGGGTTATCAATGTTGTGGTACATAGAAGGGAGTATGACGTGGATGTTGTATAACCGCTATGACTCGCATTAGTAGTCCAAGCTAATTGCAGTATTACAGTTTTACATATTTGGGCTTATCAGTTGTTGTTTTTAAAATTCGTGCACGTGTCAAAGGTTTTTCAGTATGGAATCCAATGGAGTCAAAATGATTTTGAAAATGAGTCTTTTCTCTACTTTTGTTTTCTAAAGTTTTTAACCTAATCGGTTAATGGCCCAAGTGGGAGAATGTTAATCTCATATGAAAGTGGCCCACTTAACCTTGGTTTTTGCATTGGATTCCTATTAAATTTAACTGATATTAAGGGTGCCCATATGATTGTCACATTTATATAGTTATTTGGTCACTTGAAAATAGAAAAGATACCATGATGGAAAGGTTTATTTTCAAGGGGTCTTTTTGCAAATGTGCGACCCACTTTTCTCCTCCTGAAAAGAAAACAAAAACTTACGCTCATTTTGGTTGTGAGAATCCATCAGAAAAGAAACAGAGTTTTGTGCAAGGAAACAAGGAGCAGAGAAAAGCGGATCCATTGCAATTAGGGTTTGCAGAATTGAAGAGATCTTCTACAACTTCTTCCTTCAATTCATCAATGGCTTCAGGTATGATAATTACGGTTTTCTATTATGAAAGATTTTGCATTATATGATTCTTGAGATGATTGATTCTTGATTAATGGCTGATTTATTCCGCATTATAGTCATATTTATATCCAACATAGGCTGCACCATTTCGAACATGAGTGCAAAATTTAGTAGATGCTCAGGTATCACTTCATAAGGAAACACTTGCGTTTGCTGAGAAATCATTTCCAGGGGAAGTGGGTGTGGATCAAGGGGGATGCCCTTACAGTGATTCAAGACCTGACTTCGCGCACAAATCAACTGAGGGGCTGTTTGTTTCGCGTAAAAGATCGTAATTCGTAATGACTTACAACCCAGTTACAACTACGGTGTTTGTTTGAACCGTAATTCGTAAAAGACTCACTTGCAACTCAACTCCCACTCTCTTGCAACTCAATTACCACTCACTTACAGCCCAGTTACAGTTAATTTTATGGTTATGCAAATTTGTATTATTTTTTTATATTAATATTAATTTTTTTAATTTTTAGTGTTTTTAATATTTATTTGTAATATTAAAACTTTTTAAATCACCAAATAGTTAATTTTATGGTCAACTTTTTCACTTACGACTTACACATTACGACAATCAAATATCGTAAAATACAATACACTTTCCCACTTATAACTTTATATTGCCAACCAAACACCGTAAAATTTACATGCATGGAATTCGTTTACAACCGTAAAAGACTTTACCAATTACGACTTACAAATTACCACTAATTACGACAACCAAACAGACCCTGAATTCACCAGTTCTGCTTGACAAGATCGATGCTTCCAAGAATGAAGGTATACAACATCACCCACATTTCACTCTCCACTGGTTAGGATAGCATCTGATAAATATCAATTCAGAAGATGTCATATTTTGTTTTTTAGATGTTAGTATCAATGCATGAGATGTCGTATCTTATTTTGCGTTTATACAACAATAGATAAGAAGAAAATAATGTTTACATGTGTGCATATTTAATGTGTAGTCCATGAAAAAAACCTTCTTTAATTCATTTTGCTCATGTTTATTCTAAATTTATATAGATTCGAGTTTAATGATTGTCTCTCGAGTAACTTGATAGGGTTCTCTTATTCTCTATAGAATAAAAATTGTAAATTTATTTCAGTGCTTCTTTTCTTGAACAGAAAATTGGTGTTTAACATAAAACTCTCGTAATTTAACCCTGCATTACTACTAAATTAGATCTCAATGACATCTAGATATTATTTGTTATTGTAATTTGAAATCTAATTTGTCAACTAATTTGTATATAAACTTCTTATTAAATTTGAAATTTAGATAAATTATAGAAAGACCCTTTTTGCTATTGACCATGTAGCACTAACACTCTATGAACTAAGTTATTAACAAGTACATCCTCTAAGTTAATGCTACTTTTTTTTTCTGTTTTGACTCTTTTTATGCCTCTCTTTATTTTTTTTCCTCTTTACTACTCTCACACATGCCTTTTCAAACCTTGTCTCTTACATCACACCAAGGTTATTTTTTTTTCTCATCCTTCTCCTCTCCTTTCCCCCATTATCCTTTCCCCTCCAATTTTCATCTTCCTCTTCTCTTTTTCACTTCTCCCTCACCTTTCTTTTCAAAACTTATCATTCACATAAACTCATTTTCCTTCAAATCAAACTCTTTCTCCTCTTCAAAAATATAATTCTAACAAAAAACTAATGCCCATCTCTATTCCTTCAAAATTCAAATCCAATCCCAATATTGCGTTTTCTCTTTTCAAAACCTTATCCAATCTAAATCTAAAATCCTCTTTAAGTTGTTGCAACTTAAAGTGGTTACCTTGATTGCAGTTTTCTAACAGATGTGGGGAAGAGAAGGGGGGGGGGGAGAAGAAAGAATATATAGATGGAAAAATGGAGGGAAAGGAAAAAGATGAGGGAGGGAGAGATATACAAGGAAAGTTTAGGGATTATTAGTGTTATATGGTCAATAGTTAGAACCTTAGATGGGGGTAGATAGGATTTTAAAATAATTAAAAATCTAATTTAAAATATTTCAAAGAACAGATTGTTCTAGTAGATATCAGTCAGCTGGTAGGATGGTGAAATGAACTAAAAGTGGACTGACACAATGTAAAAGTAGCTGCAGTATATACTCAAGAGTGAAGCAAATAATATTAGTGAAATAAAATAACAAAATTCATATGATAATATTCAGATGAGATAGTAAATAAAGTTAAACCCAAATTCTGATTGTTGTAAATACTTCTAGCAGAATAGCAGACTACTGATTAAATACAGAATTATACTACCGTTGCTCTGGTAGAATGTTCAGATCGTCGGTAGAATCCAGAAATACACTACAAAATGTCTGACAGAATGGTCAGCAAATTAATAATTAAATAACTACAAATAAAGATAAATAAGAGCAAAGTGCAGCAGTAAAAATTAAAATGCAAGAGAGAGGAAGACAGAGTTTTAGGGTAGTTCGGGAATCCTTACATACACCACCTAGAGGCATCTTCTCTAAAATTTCAAATTCACTATAAACTTCCAACCAGAAGTAAGGGATTATAATGCCAACGCTCTAACCCAAGAGCTTGGATTTCCTTTCTTCTCCTCGAAAAGGAAACAATCACCAACCTCCTTAACCAGAGTTGGACTTTCTCCTTTACACCAAGATGGTATACAAGATCACAAAAGTTGTTTTGTTCTCTAAACAAAAATGAGAACTAATAAAGCATAATATCTCAATTCAATTTGATACAAAATGAGACTATGTAATCAAAGAGTAAGAATAAATATCTCCAATAATTAGCACTAAAAGATAAGAGAATTTAAGAAGAGAATTTGAATGATTGTAGAATTAAACTATAAGATTCTCCAATAAAGAAAATGTTAAAGAGAAGTGAGTGAATAAAATTGATGAAAAATAAAAGCACAATCACTTCTTAATTGAGAAGTAGGTAAAGAGAATTGATGAAGATGAAAACATAATTGACTTCCCTCTATTTTTCTGAATTCTTTTGTATCTGAATATTTCAACTCTATTCACGTGCTTTTGTATGAGTATAGGAAAGTTGAAGCTCAATTCAGATTTCTTACCTTAAATTGATTTCAAGTCTCCTTTTAAAATACAAGACAATCTACTCTCAAAAATTTTCCATTACACATAAGAGAAATATGGTGATCATTGAATTTTTTTCCTTCTTGAATTTCCCTTCATATTTAAATTTCTTTTTCAAGTTTTTAATGAAAACTCATGCCCGTGACATTCAGTTTTAGCAAATTTAGCTCTCTGAAGCACATTCGGTCATCGAAGAGCTATTATTGTGCATGCTGATTCTGATGAGGGGTAAGTGTTGTAATCGAAATTGAAATGCTCTGATACCAATTGTTGCATGCATTGTTGGCCCAAAGGCTCATCACTCTAGTTTTAATGATGATTAACTCATATAGTTATAGTACTAATAATCTTGTGTTCATTTAGTTTCAGATTTCTATCAAGATCTTAGTCGGTATTTAATTTTAACAAAGATTCAAAGTCAAGTTTTGAAGTTAGCACATTTTGATTTAAGAGCTCGCGCATCAAGATTTCATTAAGTACTCAAAGAGGAATATAGCTCATGGATCAAGTTTTGGATCAAGTCAAAATGGAGAAGAAGATTTTCAAGAGAAGATTTTTAAGATTTGAGAGTCATATTTGTAAGTGTTAAGATTTTGTATTTTAGATAAAATGTGAAAGATAGATTAGTTGTAGATTGCTCAAGCTCATTTTACACACAACAAAAAGATTTCAAAATATTTCATGTTAAATAGTTTTGGTTTTGGAAAATACATGTTCTGGTTTTGAGCTTCAAAGTATACATCTATTAGTTTCATGATTAGATTTCATCAAAATAAGTTTACACGGTTTATAAGTGTATTGGATTTCATCCATACATATTGATGCTTCATATTGTTTAGAAAAACCTAGTTTGATGTTTCTATATCATGTGTTTAAGTTTTGTTAAAGTCAAAACCTTGTTTAGAACTTATTGTCAAAAACAAAGATATTTTAACTTATATGTGTATTGGATCATATCCATACACACTATACTTCAATAGTGGTTTAATATCTTATTTTGTACTTGAACAAGTTTTGGAAAAATAGATTTTTCATTTCAAAGTTGATTTTGAAAAATACGGGTTTTAGTTTAAGGCTAAAATTTTATACCTCAAAATAGTTCAAATTATTTGTAATATATGTTGATTTTTTATCACACATATTTGAATTTCAAAGTGTTTCAAAAAACTTACTTTTATATATTTTTATAGGATTTAAATAAATTTTAGGGTTTTAAAAAGATCAAGTTTTAATCCTAAAAACCCTTACCTGGGCTTCTGGCGGTTGACCGACCGGTTGACCAAATCAGAGGTCGGACGACCAAGTGGTCATCTGATGTGCACGGAACGTGCACAAAGCCCTGACTTGAGGGCCGATCGACCGGATGGTCGACCGATCCAGAGAGTTTGCTTTCTGGATCTGGCCCAGTTGACAAGCGGTCGACCGGCCAGAGAGCAGTGCTGTCTGGTTCTTGCCTCGGTCGATCGAGCGGTCGATTGACAGGTCAAGACCTGGGTGCGATCGACCAGCCAGTCAATCAAAAACCCTAACAGTCTGAAATATGACTGTTGGCTAGTCGACTGGCCGGTCGACCGACATGCCATCTGGCCCCCAATGGCTAGTTTTTGACAGTCTATATATTAGGGTGTTAAGGGCCTATTTTGGTTAAGATTTTTGGGAGAGTTTTCTACACCTATTTTCTTGCCTTTGACAGAAGTTTTTCAACAAGATTTTAGAGTTCTCATTTTCAAATCAAAAGGAGTTTTTAAAAAGTAAATCTCTTGATTTTATCAAAATCTTTCTTAAGTTTTCCACCTCTAAATCTATCCTAGTTCTCTCACACAAGCTTGAGCTTTTCATAGTCTTATCTATCTTTTAGGAGCTTTGTTTGTGAGAGTGTTTGTTGGTGATCAAAGAGAAGAGATCAGCAAGTGTTCCACCCTATATTAGAGAGTGTTGTACAGGTGCGGCCTCGGTGAACTTGTGGGTTCATGTTGTGTTATTCTTGTGGGAACAAGTGAGGGACTTGCGGGTCTAAGAGTTCTTGAGGAAACTTGTTATAGGTGTTGCAGCACCGAGTGATCTTGCGAGATCATTTTAGTGAAAATTCTTCATAGTGTTGAAGGCGGGGACGTAGAGCAAGTGTGCTCGAATCTCGAAACAAAGCTCTCATGTTTGTGATTGCTTATCTCTCTCTCTCTTACTTGTGTTTGATATCTTGCATGATATTATTATTTATTTCCTTTACATGCTTGATATTCCCTTGTGGTTCACTTATATATTTGCTTGGGATTGTTTGCTCACACTAGTATTCAACCAAGAGAGCCATAGTGGCACATTAACTTTAATTTAAAGGAATCTTGACTAGATAGTCTAAAGTCCTTCACCGAAAATTCGGCTACACTCTTGTGTGATACATTGTATGTTAACTTAATAGTTTTTAGGTTGCATAATTTGTTTTAATTTCACATAAGTATTCATTAGATTGGCTTGTCACCTATTCACCCCCTCTAGGTGACTTACAATTGGTATTAGAGCTTGGTGCTCTTGATTTGGGTCTAACAACCTTGAGTTAAAGATTCTCATTTAGCTAATCACAATTTTTGTTTACACACACTTATGGATTTCATGACACCTCCCATGTTTGATATTCTTGACTTTCAAAAATAGAAAGTTAAGATGTCCATGTACCTCAAAGCCTTAGATATTCATGTTTATCTTGTCACCATTAAGAATTTATATTTTATTAATGGCAAGCATCTTGAGGCTAATGCAAAAGCCATCCATGCATTAAAATCTACCCTAAATGATGATTATTTATTTAGGATTGCTAACATTAAATCAGATTTTGTAGTTTGAAACACTCTTTGCTCTGTTGGGGAACAAACGTCAAATGAAAAAAGAGTGACTCGGATGATGGAATGATGCTTCCAACATGTGCTACATGGTCCAAGGGGATGACCCCCTTGAGCTACATTCCGAATCCGAGATAGAAGAAAATATTGACATGCCTTGTGATGAGCTTGCATCTTTTTGTCAAAAACTTCTTCAAAAATATGATTTATTAAAAGAAGAAAAAGACTTAATTTTAAAAGAAAATAAAACTTTGTTGATGAAAAACGAGTTTTTAAAAATGGAGAATGTTTCATTGTCTTCAAAATTAAATGATATTTGTGAAGAAAACAATTCTTTGAAAAAGAAAATTATTTTGGTGAAGAAAGAAAAGGAGATTGTTTGAAGGAAAATAACTCCTTGAAAAAGAAAATAATTTTGAAAGAAAAAGAATTTTGTTTCTCACGTTTCCCATGTTACTTCTTCTAAGATTGAAAAAGATATTTGTTCATTGAAGAAAAACATTGATTGTTTGGGCTTCACTTGAGCCAATGTGCATTTAAATATAATAAATTGGAATCTATTTTTCCAAGAAACAAATTCCACACTTGCATGCACATATCCCACAGTATACATTACATGCACACCATGATCACACCCACACACATATGTATACTAGAGTGTACAAATGTACACATTGCGGCCGCAAAGGCCATCTTGTAAGATTTTTCTTTGATAGAATAAATTATATAAATTTTGCAAACAAAAATGTTTGGATTTCAATTATTACTAACTCCAATGTATCCAAAAAGATATGGATACCAAAATCCCCACCTCTTGTGTTTGATATAGGTGCGGGCTCTCACAAAACGTGAGAGGTTGGTGTCTTGTTGGTGGATGCACTTGGAGCTTGATGGACATACCCAATTGATGCATCACTATCAAGGAAGCATGGTGAGAGGACCACTATGGTTTGGAGATATAGAAAATAGTTCATATGGTTTGATAACTATCTCTAACTCTCATTTTTTTATGTGCTTTCTCATCATTAATTTTTAGCATGTTGTGATTTTAATGCTCATTATGTTAAATGCAATGCTCATTAGACTTGTGATATTCATATATAATATTTGAGATACACCCATGTTCATATGAATTTATATTTTTGTGTTCTCACTATATTTTAGCTATTATGTATATCCTAATTCTAAAAGCACTTGTGTTTACCCTAATGATCATATTTGTTTAAATTTTTATGCTTTATGTATTGATTACATGTTTAGGTGTAGTTTTCATTAAAACTTGTGTTTATACTTGTACAATTAGTGAGTTATACTTGACTCTTTTGTTTGGGTGCCTTAATGCTCATGTATACTTATTAGATGTATTTGTATAATCTAATTTTGATGATTCTTGTATTTTTACTTGTTTTCTCTATTGTTGTACATGTTTTGTTTGCTTCATGTATATGTTAATTTTTATCCAACATTATAGATATACATGTCTATCCTAGAGTCACTTGCCTTCATGCAATATTCTTTGTAGACTCATTTATATTTAGATATATATGTATATTTTAGTTTCGACAAAACATACATATACCTTGAAGCTCGTTTAGTTTTTGATAAAAGAATTTCATGTTTGTTTTGAGTCTTATTAATTTATTTCATGAATTTGTTGTCCACATGATTCTTGTGCACTCACATTTTTATATTTACTCATGACTTTATTTTCATGAGCATTTTTGAGCTTTACAGATTTTGAGTGTCAACTCTTGTGTAATTTACATGTTTCATGAGATATATATGTTTTAGTTTTATATCTGAAGGATCTTTAACTAGTTTTTTAAAAACTATTTTAACTAGTTATTTATTCTTTATTTGATAGTGTTTTCAATTTACAACTATTTTTCAAATCCTTTTATTTGAAAACTTCTACTCTTAAAGGGTGGTTGGTTGGGCGACCATACCTCGTGTGCCTAATGAACTATCTTTTATCATGTGCATGATTAGAGTGGATATTATGAGTTATACACAATTTTCATGATCTATTCATCTTGTATACTCATACTAGTTTACTATATATGCATGATTCAAAATCTCAAGTGATATTTCCATTTTCATATATATATATATATATATATATATATATATATATATATATATATATATATATATATATATATATATATATATATATAGTTTTAATTATGCTTATTTACTATGCCCATATATTTTTTTAAAGCACAAAATATTTATGCTAAGTTTGACTTAATCCTAAATGTTAATTGGTATCTTTACAAGCTTATTGATTTCAATTGGTATTGTTTTGGTATCAAAATGTACTTTATATTTCAACTTTGATTGGTAACAAAATCTACTATTGGTATCTTAAAATTTTTGTTTATTTACAAGTGATATCAACATTTGTTATGCCAACTACTATTTAATTTCAATTAGTATCAAAACTCATTTTGTTGGCTTCAAAGAAATTTCAAATTTTTGTTTTTATTATTATCAATATTTAAATTTTTTTGATAGATATTGCTTATATGCAAGGGGAGCTTAACATACCCTTTATATATAAATTCATGTTGAGTGTATTTTACATATTGAGGAGCTTGACCTCTCTTCTTTATGTGGTACACGTGTGTAGAGGAAACTTAACATCTCCGTCTATACATTGTGTATTATGCTTAGATGGGTTAAGGTCTAGTCATCCCTTCTCCATGTAATGCATGTATGCATGGGGGAGCTTACTTAGCGTCTCTCCTCTCCATGAATGTATATCACATATACATCTTTATTGTTTGTTTATCTTCACCTCTTTGTTGATGAATTGACAAAAAAGGGGAGAAGAATTTAGAGAGTTATATATGCATATTTAATATTGTTGTTTATGCATATGTGTTTGTTTAGTTTATGTGCCTTCATTGAATATCTTTATTATTTATGCTATGCATGAGTTAAGAGGGAACTTCTATGAAGCTTATTTTTAATCCATGCATATATAACTCCATGAGTTTTGTCATCATCAAAAAGGGGGAGATTGTTAGCCCAAAGGCCCCTCACTCTAGTTTTGATGATGATTAACTCATGTAGTTATAATACTAATGATCCTGTGTTCATTTAGTTTCAGGTTTTCTATCAAGATCTTAGTCGGTGTTTAGTTTCAACAAAAGATTCGAAGTCAAGTTTTGAAGCTAGCGCGTGTTGATTTAAGAGCTCGCGTATTAAGATCACATCAAGTATTCAAAGAGAAGTCTAACTCATGGATTAAGTTTTGGACCAAGTCAAGATGGAGAAGAAGATTTTCAAGAGAAGATTTTCAAAACTTGAGTCATGTTTGTAAGTGTTAGATTTTGTGTTTTTATCTAAAATATAAATGATAGTTTAGTTGTGAATTGCTCAAACTCATTATACACACACACAAAAAAAAGATTTCAAAAAATTTCATGTTGAATAGTTTTGGTTTTTGAAAAAATACATGTCTTGATTTTGAGCTTCAAAGTATACATCTATTGATTTCATGATTAGATTTCATCAAAACAAGTTTGCATGCTTTATATGTGGATTGGATTTCATCCATATACATTAATGCTTCATATTGTTTAAAAAAACTTAGTTTGATGTTTTTTTCTATCATGTGTTTAAGTTTTGTTAAAGTCAAAACTTTGCTTAGAGCTTATTGTCAAAAACAAAGATAATTCATATTATATGTGTATTGGATCATATCCATATACACTATGCTTCAATAGTATTTTAATATCTTGTTTTTGTACTTGAACAAGTTTTGAAAAAATAGATTTTTCATTTCAAAGTTGATTTTGAAAAATACGGGTTTTGGTTTAACGCTAAAATTCTATACCTCAAAAATAGTTCAAATTATTTGTAATATGTGTTGATTTTTATCACACATATTTGAATTTCAAAGTGTTTCAAAGAACTTATTTTTGTGAATTTTTTATAGGATTTAAATAAAATTTAGGGTTTTAAAAAGATCAAGTTTTAATCCTAAAAACCCTGACCTGGGCTTCTGGCGGTCGACCGACCAGTCGACCGAACCAGAGGTCGGTCGACCGAGTGGTTGACCAATGTGCACAGGACATGTATAAAGCCCTGGATTGAGGGCCGGTCGACCGAACAGTCGACCGATCCAGAGAGTTTGCTCTCTGGATCTGGCCCCGGTCGACCGAGCGTTCAACCGGCAAGAGAGCAGTGTTCTCTGGTTCTTGTCTCGGTCGACCGAGCGGTTGACCGACAGGTCAAGACTTGGGTGTGGTCGACAGAGCAGTCGACCGGTAACCTCATCGGTCTGAGAAGAGATCACCAAGTGTTCCACCGGGTATTGTAAAGTTTTGTAGAGGTGCGGCCTCGGCGAACTTGTGGGTTCGTGTTGTGTTGTTCTTGCGGGAACAAGTGAGGGACTTGCTGATTAGTCTCTAAAATTGCATATTTCATACCATATCTTCACATTTATTTAATATTAAATTCTGCTTATAATATCTCTCTTATATGTTTCTAGGTCTATGGCATGAAATGAAGAAGAAGACTCAAAATCACCATGTAATTGGTGATTAAAAGCTTACAAATATAGTCGTTGACTTTGGAGGGCTGTTTCATCAAAACCAGGGGCCCAAATTTGAAAACTAGCAAGTACATCTGACAGGGGGACATCCGGGAAGCACGTAGCAGGCGGCGCTGCGCGCGCTTCCCAAGCGTTGCCGCGGAAACACGGCAAATGCCGCGTTTCTGTGGCAATCTTGTGGAGCCGCGCGCCGAGATTTGACGCGCAGCTCCATACAGTCCTCTGGTGCCCCTTTTTGCCTATAAATACCCTGTTGGTGTTCTTCACAGGGAAAAATTCAGAGAGTAGTGTAGTTTTCTTTCCATGTTGTAATTTAGGGTAGTTTAGGTTATTTCTTCTTCTTCCTCTTTGTATTTTTCATTTATTTTAGATCTTGTAATAGGAGAGAGAGTGGTACATGGTTAGAAAGCAAGAGTGCTTGTAATAGGAGGGGACAATTTATGAAAGGTTCTCTCTTTACCTCTCTTTGTTTTCTTCTCTCTAAATCTTTTTACATGTTTAGCTAATTTTCTTTCATGGCAACTAACTACTAACCACTAACTTGCTAACTTCTTACTTGATAATCCACATGAATCTAATAGTCTCTACTTGGCCTTGCGCTTGTAAGAGCCATTGATGGCTCATGATGATGGATCTAACACTCTAACATCCTAACTCTCTAACAAGCTAACAACTTTACTCCATACTTACTCTTGTTTAGTTTTGATGGTTTAAGTGTAACTTGCACTTGTTGTGTTGAGTTTGAATGCGAGTTATCGCATGGGTCAGGCTTTGAAACGCTCATGAACTAAGGACTAGTGATGGCTAAAGATACATGTGAGGCAACTATCACTAAGAGGTTAGCATGTTAGTAGAGCCATTAGTAGTTAGTAGCCATGGATTTTCTTTCTTTTCACTTTCTTTTAGAAATACTATCAAAATCACAAATATATTCTTTTATATGTTTCCCACTTCTTTGTGTTTTACCCCACTTCTCTTCTCATTCTTTGTTTTCTTTTCTTTTGATTCTTTAAAACGTTGAAGAAATCTTAACACACACGTGAACATTCCGGTAAATTTTCTATCGCTTCCCGTCCCTGTAGATTCGACTCGTTTAGCCTCTATGCTATAACGGAAGTATCGAGGAAGCCAAAACACACACTTTTAATTCGTGATTTCAAAACATACACTTTTCGTGGGTTTTCCCCGATCACTTGCGGTCCAAGAGTTCTTGAGGGAGCTCGTTGTAGGTGTTACGACACTGAGCGATCTTGCGAAAATTTTTAGTGAAAATCCTTCATAGTGTTGAAGGCGGGGACGTAGAGCCAGTATGCTTGAACCTCGAAACAAATATCCCGTGCTTGCGATTACTTATCACTCTCTCTCACTTGTGTTTTATATCTTGCATGCTATTATTGTTTATATTTTTTATATGCTTGATATTCCCTTGTGCTTCACTTATATATTTACTTGGGATTATTTGCTCACACTAGTATTCAACCAAGAGAGCCATAGTGATACCTCAACTCTTAATCTAGAGGAATCTTGAGGAGATAGTTCAGAGTCCTTCACCAGAAATTCGGCTAAACTCTTATGTTATACGTTGTGTGTTAGCTAAATAGTTTTTAGGTTGCTTAATTAGTTTTAATTTCGCATAAGTTTTGCATTAGATTAGCTTGTCACCTATTCACCCCCCTCTAGGTGACTTATATGCATAACCCAGAATACCATACTTACTATGATACCAACAGTTGAAAGATACAGAGATCCCCATCGATAACCTCAAGCATGTTATGAGATTGATTAACTCGAGCACACAAGATAAATATTAAAAGATACAAGAAGAAGAACACACAATTTAATGTGATTTGGCCCAAACTTGGCTTACGTCCATAGAGAGAAAACTTGAGAGAGCTTTATTAATAAACTTGATATAAAGAGATCTAACCTTTCTTTTAATCCCATAAGAGTATTCATTTTCTCCTTGAATTTATGCCTAAATTACAAGAGTATGCCTTCTCTCTATGCATCTTCACCTTGCTTCTCTCTTTCTTTGCTTTTTAAGGCTTTTTTTGGCTTTTTAGGGCCTTACATTATTGTTCATCACGACTTAATCTGCATCTCTCCTCTCTGCTCCACCTAAATGTTAGGTTACAACTCTTTATTTATAAAATTTTGCAATGCCACTCCTATTTGGACTCTGAGATAATCTTAGCCATTGGATGCTTGAAAAATCATGATCACTCCTATTAGGAGTTGATCTCCTTGATTTATTCTTCTAAACTCTTTAATCTTTAGAAACAACTTTTTATTGAACAGAAATTGAATCCTATTCATACTCCTCCTTAAAAAGAAACTTGCAATCGCCTGAAAAGAAAACAGTTTTACCTTGATTTATTTCTTCTACTTCAAGCCATCATCTTTTTCAACCCAATTGGATTTTCTTAGACCATCATCTTCTCTTGAAAAACAAGACAAAATCCTAACAGCAGAAACTGTTGTGACCGAAATTGATATACTCCGATACCAATTATTGCTTGCATAACTCGAGATATCATACTTACTATGATACAATAGTTGAAAGATACGGAGATCCCACCGACGACCTCAAGCACGCCATGAGATCGATTACCTTGAGCACACAAGATGAATATTTAAAGATATAAGAAGAAAAAACATGATGAATATTAAAAGATATAGGAAGAACACATAATTTAACGTAGTTCGACCCAAACTTGGCCTAGTCCATAGGGAGAGAACTTGAGAGAGCTTTATTAATAAACTTGATACAAAGAGCTCTAACCTTCCTTTTGATGACACAAGAGTATTCACCTTCCCGGCCTAGATTGCAAGAGTATACCTTCTCTCTATGTACCTTCATCTTGCTCCTCTCTTTCTTAGCTTTTTAGGGCCTTCTTGGCTTTTTAATGCCTTACGTTATTGTTCACCATAACTTTCTTCTACCCTTCTCCTCCACCTAAATCCTAGGTTACAATCTTTTATTTATAGGATTTTACAATATTTGGACTATGAGATGATTTTGGTCATTGAATACTTGAAGAATTTTGATCAATTCTATTAAGAGTTGATCTCCTTGATCTAAAAGGATTCTAAACCTTTTAATCTTTAGAAATAAATCTTCATTGAATATCAATTGAATCCTATTCATACTCCTCTTGAAAAAAAACTCGCAATCGCCTGAAAAGAAAACTGTTTCACCTTGATTTGCTTCTTTTACTTCAAGTCATCATCTCCAACTCAATTGGATTTTCTTGGACCATCATCTCCTCTTGAAAAATAAGACAAAATCCTTCACCTTGACTTACTTTTCAAGCCTTTAGCAAAACAACATGAGATTTTAAATTACTACCTTAATTCTATCATTGGTTATAACCATATCGTGAGGCCTTTAACCTTTTTGTCCCCTCTTCCCTAGGCCTATGACTGTTTACCGTCATGCCTTGGGCCATCTCGGGCCTTATCTGAATGCCCTCTTTTTTTTAATCGTCATGCAACATTTAGACCTGTTGCGATTTTTCTTGAAGCTCCACCTCGAAGTGAGCTCCCTTCAAGCTTTTCATTCAAACTCCTTGACTTATTTTTTCTTTTCCTTATCTTGCATTACATCATTGTGGCAAACAACAAACTCCGCTTTGTGACGCCTTCCTGGACATGAGGCCCTACTGGTCTTGAGGCATTCCGTCTCTAATTCTGTCATGGTCTTATCAACTTTACACGAACATTATCAAGGACTTCAAGCCATAGTCTTCCACCGATCACTTGGTGATGGTCCACCTTCCATAGATGTTTTAATCTTGAGACTTATCGTCTTCACATAATTGTCATAGTCTTACCGGGCCTTCCCCCCACACACTGCCATAATCTTCTTTCCATCAATCAGGGCTGTCATCCACCACTATATTGATGTTTGCAAGATCTATTACCCTGCTATTGATGATCTTCAAACTTGATAGGTCCACCAATACATGCAATACTCTGTGTCACGACTAGCCCATCATAACTTTGACCGTGATCTCTGTTAATTCCTCTAACCGATCTATACAAAACCCACATTAGATATTGGAATCTTCTCGATCTACACCCACCATTGATCCAGAATATTGAAAAAAAAACATGCGGTTCAACACCTTGATCATCTGGATCCGACTACGATTGCACGATCTACTTTCCAATCAATCTCGTCCATTGATCATTTTCATTACCCTCTGTTGTTGTTCTTTGACTTGCTGCCGCAGTGAGCCTCCATAGGATGCCTTGTGCGATGCTTCCATAAGCTTGTCGAGCTCGTCTTACCACCCGCCATTGGCGATGATCTGATCATTGCCTCCGCGTCTGCTTGAGCATCATTGAGCCTTAACGACTCAACCTTGATCAATATACTCTAAAAGTCATTGATTTTTACCTTAGAACAAATCTGAACTTTCTTGTTGCCTTCTTCATCTTGATGTCTCCGCCGAACTCCGTCGGCTTGACATCTTCTTCTTCATCTAGAGCACTTGAGTCTTGAATGAATTCCATCAGCTCTGATACCATTTGTTGTAACGAAATTGATATACTCCGATACCAATTGTTACGTGCATAAATCAGGATACCATACTTACTATGATAACAATAGTTGGGAGATACAGAGATCCCCACCGATGACCTCAGGCACGCCATGGGATCAATTACCTCGAGCACACAAGATGAATATTAAAAGATATAAGAAGAACACACAATTTAACGTAGTTCGGCCCAAACTTGGCCTACCTCAATGGAGAGAGAACATGATAGAGCTTTATTAATAAACTTGATATAAAGAGATCTAACCTTCCTCTTGATGACACAAGAGGATTCACATTCCCCTTGAATCTACGCCTAGATTACAAGAGTATTCTCTATGCACCTTCATCTTACTTCTCTCTTTCTTGACTTTTTAGAGCATTCTTGACTTTTTAGGACCTTACATTGTTGTTCATCATAATTTTCTTCTGCTCTTCTCTTCCACTTAAATCCTAAGTTACAATCATTTATTTATAGGATTTAACAATACAACTCCTATTTTGACTATGAGATGATCTTGACCATTGGAGGCTTGAAGAATCTTGGTCAATTCTATTAGGAGTTAATCTCTTTGATTTAAAAGGATTCTAAACCTTTTAATCTTTAAAAACAAATCTTTCTTGAATAGGAATTGAATCCTATTCATACTCCTCGTGAGAAGGAAACTCGAAATCGCTTGAAAAGGAAACTGTTTCACCTTGATTTGCTTCATCTACCCCAAGTCATCTTCTCTAACTCAATTGAATTTTATTAAACCATCATCTCCTCTTAAAAAACACGACAAAATCTTAACAAGAAATAATTACTGCTCTTTTTGTCTAATAATGGATAAATATCTCGTGCCTAATCAAATGGAACACTTATCGTTATTTTGAAGCCAGCGGTTGTGGATTGTTGCTAATTGTTATCTTCGCTCGTATTAGACCTACTGATGGAGCAACTAATTATAAACTCTCTTTCTCTGTAGTATCTGTTGCCATTTGATTTTTTCTGCAGAGTTTCCAGCTTAATTTTGATATTTTTTTATCAGTTTTGAAATTTGCTAGTGAAATGATAGGTAGTAAAAAGTGCATATTTTTCAATACATTTACTATCACATTTTCATATTTATTCCTATAATTCTGCACATTTACTAATGTTTTATTATTTATTGTGTGCAGGCCTTGAGTAAATAAAAAATAAAGAATAAAGCCCAAAAGAAGCCCAAAAGCCCATGTTTAAAGCCCAATGCAAAAGTTGCAATTATCAAATGTCAAATTTGCAATTACTAAGGGCAATAGTTGCAAATACTAAAAGAAGAGGGAAGGATAGACTTCTATTCAACCCTAAATACTTTCAGGATGAGGATAAAAGCCAAAGAAAGAGAGTGCAAGGATGAAATTCGTTTTGGAAAAGATTTGGATTTAGGGTAACTTGCTTCCCAAGTTATCCCGAAATCCCAAAATAAAGAGTCAGGATACATCTTCCAGACGGATAAACCCAGATGGACAGACCAGAGGAGGCCACGCACGAAAGCGCGTGGCCAGGGAGCCAGCTACGGCCGCGGAAACGCGGCCCAAGCCGCGTTTCCGCGGCATTTTGGATGAGTCCGGGTACCAGTTTTCTTGGTGGAGTCGTATTGGGACTCTACCTCCTTCTGCACCTATAAATACCCCTGCAGAGCAACCGAGAAGGGCGTCCAGCGCAGTACAGGGCCAAATCTAGGGTATTTAGGCTACTTAGGTTTTTATTTTCTTTTTGTAACTTTTATTTTTTTTATGTAAATAAGAGAGAGCCGTATGTTGAGTGTGACACCGATGTACCATCCTCTTTTCTTCCATTGATTCAAGCAATAAAGGTAAATATTTTTCTTATGTTCATTGTTTTACTTTCTTTTTCTTTCTCTTTTCCTTTTCTACTTAACGTTTGTTAGTTTTTGATGAGAATGCAAGTAAATTCCAAAGCACAAGTATAACAAGTCTTTGTGAGTGCCAACGATACTTCATGGAGATGTTCTCCTCCTCAAGGTCCGTATCACTTCATTCTTACCCAGCTTGATGATATAATGCGAATAGGGGACTGAGCTCGATCCTATGATTTATGCGTTGAACGCCTCCAAAGTAAGGTAGAACATGCAAGGTTTTCAGGTAACTCATCAACCAAACTAAGGTAAGTATTTCTTTTCTTTCTTTTATTTTTAAATCACCAACACTTCAATTCTTTCTTTCCCAATTCATTGTAAATACCTCTTCTTTAACTACTATTTTTTATTTTCCTTTTAATAACTAAAAAAAAGAAATAACTTACTTAAACGCTTCCCTCGCTAGTCCCTCCCTGAGGATCACGACCCGCATAACCATTCCTACAGCGGATTAGAATTGAGCACCTCGCACATCTTTACTTCTAAATCTAATATCTTTATTTTTGTGTGCAGGAAAATCTCAATCAAAATTTTGGCGCCGTTGCCGGGGAGGGACGGTAAGTTTTTCTCTAAAAAAATAATAATAATAACATAACTAATTCTTTTATTCTTTCTGTTTGCAGGTTTGGAGAACAGGAACAATAACAAGCAGCAAGGACATATAGCAACTCTGTGGCTCTGCCCTCGAAGGCAGAGCAACAGGGCCTACTACAGAGCCGCGGTTTCGCGGCAAAAGCCGCGTTTCCGCGGCCTTAGTAGTTGACTACTCACCCTGTTTTCTGCAGGTTGCTGCTACTTGCAAATCTGGTTTACTGCTCTATTAAATTTTATTCTGTGATAAACCTGTACACTGCTAATTAATTAACATTAACCTATTTGTTGAAAAAAAAAATTAGACGCTTGCATATAGGCATGTGTCATTTAATTTTTTTATTTTTTGTTGAAGAGTGCTGGAGACAAGGTACGTTCGCATTGCATATAGACTAGGAAGCACCCTTAGCTGATTTATCTGCTTTAAGTGAATACTTATCTATTGCTTTACACGTGCACTAAATTGACTTAAGGGCATGTCCTATAAATAAGATAAGGTGGGGATTTCATCACCCTTCCTTGGCCCATAAACAATCTCCTCACTCACTAACCCAAGCCTAACTAAAAATTAGTAGACGTTGGCCCTAGGGACATCTCGGACTCAATTAGGAGATTATCCTAAGGGGGAACAGTGTTAGAATTTGACTCTTACCAAATCAGTGTCTAGGAAGGGAATTGAGGGCCGAAAGCCCGAAGATTGGTGGTTATTTAATTAAGGAACGTCTTTGGCGGAAAACCTCCCACCAATCTTGCCCTGACCTGGCTGATTAACTTGTGGTCAAAGTCTACACCCTACCTCATGTGGACAGTCTAACCAGTTAGGAGTCGTCTAGGTCATAGGTCTACCCTAACTTAGGTTAGAATTTTTTCTTTTTTGTTTGCTTATTTGTTTGTTTTCTTTTTCTTTATTTGTGTTTGTGTGATATGGCATATAATAATAATTTTTTCAATTTTAATCCATATTACACACCACCCTCTTTTTCGGATATTACCAACCCGGCATATCATAACTTTGACCAACCTAGTGTGCCGGAATGGCCTTATCCGAATGAATATAACCCATGCCCCCCATCTTATGACCATAATTTTCATACCACTTTCAACTCTTCACAGAGTTCATGGGGTTTCGCTTCCCCCGAGTTCAATTTTCAACCAACTTGTCCCCCATATCCACCTTGTCCACAAGATTCCCAAGATTCATACTCAGATCCACCCATTCAAAATAGAACACCATCTATCTTGGAAATGATGAGTATGCATGAGTCCAAGCAACAATTACCATCAATCTTTGACATGATGATTGGTTGCTAAAATAAAGAAATAACCAATGAGTTTAAGAATGTACCGTGTAGCTTGTGGCTAACGGGTCGTGTCCACAAGGAGGAATGCGATGGAAGCTTTTCGATGAGTCGTTTAAAAACAAGGAATTTGTGTTCGTTTTTTTAGGAAAAAGAGAATGGAATGAAAAGAGATGAAAAAGAGAAATTTCAACTTTCAGAAAAGGATTTGGAGAAGGTGATTTTAAAAAGCTTAAGAGTTGTGATGTTGTTTTATAATAAGAAATCAAATCTGGGCTTACTATCTTACTACTCAATTGTTCATTCTTCTCTTAAAATATTAATTCCCTCAAGTTATCATTTGCAAAACTTAAAGTTGATTTTTTTATAGAAAGCTTTAAGTAAATCACATAAGATGCAGAAGAGTTGAGTCCTTTTTCTTCAAGAAAGAGTTGGAATCGGATATTCAAACATAAAGCGCGAAAAAGCAAGAATGAATTAAAAACGATTCACAAAAAGTTCAAGAAAGAATAGTGAATTCAACTATCCATACCCATCCTCATGTGCCTTCAAGAACACTTTAAAAAAGAAAGACTTTTAAGGGAGGCATGCATATGAGTCATCGGGACTTTTTCTTTTAAAAACAGAAGAGAAGAAAACAAGAGAGAGTCGATAGCTAGCCCAGAAAACCTTTTAGCTATCCATGGAAAATAACACAGTAAACATAAATATGCACAACATACCGAAACACGAGTGGAAGAAAAGGTGGCTTGCTTCTTGTATTGCTGTCACTTCAATCTTCGATTACAAGCTCTCAGTCCTCTCTCTCACAAGTTTTTAGACTGAACTACAAAGTAAACAACGAAATTACAACTTGTATTCTAGCTAACAAAGAACTTAGATCCTAAGAAAATAAAAGCAAAATTTAATCCTAGTCTTCGCTGCTTTTTTCCTTGCTGAAACCCCTTTTTATAGCCAAAACCTGAAAAGATAGGATCCCGGGAATGTTGGGGAGCAAACGCTCCCCCAACTGAAATGGTTACGCCGCGAAAACGCGGCTTGGGCCGCGTTTCCGCGGCTCTGGTGTGGCCAGGTGGCCACACCAAGAGGGGGGAGCTTCCTGGTATGAAGGGCATCTCGCATATCCTGCTGGTTTTCTTGTTGCTGCTTCAACCGTTGACTGAACAGCTTTTGATTTTCTGGCTTCAATTGCTCGATTCAAGGAGGATTTTTCTCAACCCCTTGATATGCCAAGATATAGCCCAGATTTCTTTACTTCGAATTTATTCTGAATTAATTCAGAATAAAGTGGGCTTTTGGGCTTGTTCTTCTTTTATTCCTTTGAGCATTTGGGCCTACATTTAGCAAAGAGAAAAGACGCTTATTAATATCATTTATTAGCAAACAAGTGTGGTAAAGTGACAACATAAATGCAATGTATGTGACAAATCACACCCCCACACTTATCTTTTGCTCGCCCTCGAGCAAAACATCAGTCTAACTTGATTTGCTTCATCTACCCCAAGTCATCTTCTCTAACTCAATTGAATTTTCTTAAACCATCATCTCCTCTTAAAAAACACGACAAAATCTTAACAAGAAATAATTACTGCTCTTTTTGTCTAATAATGGATAAATATCTCGTGCCTAATCAAATGGAACACTTATCGTTATTTGAAGCCAGCGGTTGTGGATTGTTGCTAATTGTTATCTTCGCTCGTATTAGACCTACTGATGGAGCAACTAATTATAAACTCTCTTTCTCTGTAGTATCTGTTGCCATTTGATTTTTTCTGCAGAGTTTCCAGCTTAATTTTGATATTTTTTTATCAGTTTGAAATTTGCTAGTGAAATGATAGGTAGTAAAAAGTGAATATTTTTCAATACATTTACTATTACATTTTCATATTTATTCTTATAATTCTGCACATTTACTAATATTTTATTATTTATTGTGTGCAGGCCTTGAGTAAATAAAAAATAAAGAATAAAGCCCAAAAGAAGCCCAAAAGCCCATGTTTAAAGCCCAATGCAAAAGTTGCAATTATCAAATGTCAAATTCGCAATTACTAAGGGCAATAGTTGCAAATACTAAAAGAAGAGGGAAGGATAGACTTCTATTCAACCCTAAATACTTGCAGGATGAGGATAAAAGCCAAAAAAAGAGAGTACAAGGATGAAATTCGTTTTGGAAAAGATTTGGATTTAGGGTAACTTGCTTCTCAAGTTATCCCGAAATCCCAAAATAAAGAGTCAGGATACATCTTCCAGACGGATAAACCCCGATGGACGGACCAGAGGAGGCCACGCAGGAAAGCACGTGGCCAGGGAGCCAGCTACGGCCGCGGAAACGCGGCCTAAGCCGCGTTTCCGCGGCATTTTGGATGAGTCCGGGTACCAGTTTTCTTGGTGGAGTCGTATTGGGACTCTACCTCCTTCTGCACCTATAAATACCCCTGCAGAGCAACCGAGAAGGGCGTCCAGTGCAGTACAGGGCCAAATATAGGGTTTTTAGGCTAGTTAGGTTTTTATTTTCTTTTTGTAACTTTTATTTTTTTTATGTAAATAAGAGAGAGGCGTATGTTGAGAGTGACACCGATGTACCATCCTCTTTTCTTCCATTGATTTAAGCAATAAAGGTAAATATTTTTCTTATGTTCATTGTTTTACTTTCTTTTTCTTTTTCTTTTCCTTTTCTACTTTACATTTGTTGGTTTTTGATGAGAATGTAAGTAAATTCCAAAGCACAAGTATAACAAGTCTTTGTGAGTGCCAACGATACTTCATGGAGATGTTCTCCTCCTCAAGGTCCGTATCACTTCATTCTTGCCCAACTTGATGATAATGCGAATAGGGGACTGAGCTCGATCTTATGATTTATGCGTTGAACGCCTCCAAAGTAAGGTAGAACATGCAAGGTTTTCAGGTAACTCATCAACCAAACTAAGGTAAGTATTTCTTTTCTTTCTTTTATTTTTAAATCACCAACACTTCAATTCTTTCTTTCCCAATTCATTGTAAATACCTCTTCTTTAACTACTATTTTTTATTTTCCTTTTAATAACTAAAAAAAAGAGATAACTTACTTAAACGCTTCCATCGCTAGTCCCTCCTGAGGATCACGACTCGCATAGCCATTGCTACAGCGGATTAGAATTGAGCACCTCGCACATCTTTACTTTTAAATCTAATATCTTTATTTTTGTGTGCAGGAAATTCTGCATCATGAAACAAAGGAGAGTGAGCTTGATGTGATGCATGTGGTTGCAACTCACCAAAACCGAATTTGTCAAATAGTCTTAAAAGAAGCATGAAGTGTAGGTTCACAGATGAACTTTGTTAGCGACATGGGTGTCACTGTAATAATGATTCCGTGTCTGACAAAAACTTGGCACATATTGGATTGATGTAGGAGAACTGGTTAATGCTAGAAACACAGATGATTAATGTGATTACATTTAATCATTCTCTGGATGATCACATTTTTTTTTCCTTTTTTCTTTTTGCTTGAATTTCTTCCCAGTTTTAGGGTACGATTTTCATTTAAGGGCGTGTTTGGCTGCAAGGAAGTGGGCGGAAGTAAGGAAATGAGAAAGAATAATTGCTCACTTCCCTATCTATTCAAACACCAGAAAAGAAAAATAAGAAAACCCCTTTTCCTTTTCTCTTTTCTCTTTTACACAATCATTTTCTCACTCACAGAATGCTACAATTAATTTTGTGGTCATATAAATCTCATTTGTAATAAGTTGTAGCGCAAAATAGTTAATTTTTTGACCATGTAAATCTCACTTATATTCTAGTTACAATCCATTTTATTTTTCTTAATTAATTTTTATTTTAATATTATTTTGCGGTCAACTTTGTGGAACTTTTCACTTCCACTTCCACATTACCATCCAAACACTAAAAAAGACATAACATTTTTCAAATCACGCTTCTTAACAACATCTAAACAACGGAAAATTTACTAACAAATTCTCAAGTTCCAAAGAGAACTATTACCACTTCCTCGCTTTTTTACTTCCTCACTTCCACCGTTAACCAAACTGGCCCTAATTTGAACCAAGACTCTTTTGCTGAAAATGCTGCTGTCTTTCATGCAGCTGTGTCATACCAAATTAAGATGCTACATATTATAGGTGGGCATGAACTGAGCAAGGAAACAGGGAACGTTGGAAAGAGAGTTTGTCGATGGATTTGCAACTTGCTGAGCATGTTACTGTTGGATGTAGTTTGAACTTGGAGGAAAAATTTGAGTTTCTTTTTATTTAGCTTTGGTTTTAGTCCCATGTTGGATAAGAGATGGGAGATTGAGTAGTATATATACTAAATCCTCTCGTTCCTATTGTTATGAGTGTTGAGTCATGGGCCACATTCCCACATGCGCGCACGTACGCCGAACCGACCCGGGCCGGGTGCGAGTGGCCGCGTGCCCACGACCTGCAGATACGAATGCAATTCAATTAGGGGGGGTTCTTGAACTTGAAACTTTTTTTTTGGGGTTTATCTATTTAGATTTTATTTAAAATTCTGTTGGAGCGGGACTGTTACAACTGATGAACTCCGAGAAGTTATAAATACTGTTTCTCGCAGTTCAATTAGTTACTTGAAAATACAACTACAACATTCTATCTCCCTCATATTTCTTTATTACAAAATTCTGGTTCAGTTTTTGGTGATTTCTCGGAGAATTTATTTTACTTACGGGCAACGAATTTCCATCTGAGCAGAAGCCTAATTCATCGTTCTAAGCTGGGTGCTGGTGAACTATCGGAGGAGGTTTTACTACTAGGAGAGGAGGTTATTCTAAGGTCCGGATGAGGGACCGATCATCATCTTCTAGGACAGTGCTTCTGCATGACTCTCACCCCAGGCCAGCAATTTTTTCCTTTTAATGCTTTTATATTACTTGAATGCTTAGGACAAGTATTTAAATTGGTTAAAGATTTAAGGTCCCTCTGTTACTCTTTCTACCTATGATATTCTTTCTTCTAGTTCTGCTCCTACCAATGATTCTGACCTAGAAGGAGCAAAAGAACTAGGACTCTTACATCCTTCGGTGAGGACTTATTCACTTATTTTGTGGAAGGAGATCCTTGATCTTTTAAGGAAGCAATGGACTCTTCTGAATTTTCTTTCTGGAAAGAAGCCATTGACAGTGAGATCAAGTCCATAATGGAGAATAACATTTGGATTCCCACTGACCTTCCTCCAAGATGCAAACATGTGGGTTATAAATGGATCTTCAAGAAGAAACTCTGACCTGATGGCTTTGTCAACAAATACAAAGTCAGATTAGTTGTCAAGGATTTCACCCAATAAAAGAATATTGACTTCTTTGACACCTATTCTCCTATTGTCAGGATCTCCTCTATCAGAATCCTTCTAGCATTGTATCAATTCATAACATGTTCATTCACCAATGGATATCAGGACTGCTTTCTTTAATGATGATCTTGAAGAAGAGATTTAAATGGATCAACCAAAAGAATTCATTGCCAAGGGACAAGAAAACAAAGTGTGCAAACTTGTGAAGTCATTGTATGGACTTAAACAAGCACCTAAACAATGACATCAAAAGTTTAATAAAGTTATTACACAATTTGGATTCACTGCCCATGAACATAACAAGTGCATATATTCTAAGAACTTTGAAAATGAGTATATTATCCTTTATCTATATGTATATGATATTCTTATCCTTGCAACTTCTCTTGATGCAATCCAAAGAGTAAAGAATTATCTTTTCTAAAACTTTGATATGAAAGATCTTGGTACTGCTTATATGATCTTGGGAATGAAAATATCTAAACTCTCTAATGAAATTTCTTTGAGTCTAGCTCCAGTATTGAAAGAATGCTTCATAAATTTGATTTTACAACTCTAAACCAATTTCTAAACCCTATGATTCTTCAGTTGCTTTGAAGAAGAACACGGGTGAGCCTGTGTCTCAGCTGAAATACTCTCAAATAATAGATTTACTTCTCTATATTTTCAACAGGATTAGGCCTGACATCTCTTATGCAGTAGACAGATTAAGCAGATACACCAGTAACCCTATAGAGAATACTAGACTATATTAGAGAGTTTTCAGATATCTTAGAGGCACAATTGACTATTATCTGACTTACTGAATATCCTGATGTTATGGAAAGTTATAGTGATATCAACTAGATCACTGATTCCAACAGTGTTAAGTCTACTACCAGATATGTATTCATGTTCGGTGGTACTGTTGTGCTCTAAAATTCTGCAAACAAACAGTGATTGCCAGGAGCACCATGAAGCCCGAGCTCATTGCTTTGGACACAACTTGCTCTGAAGCTGAATAGTTAAAGTATTTTTTATCTGAATTTCTATTGTGCATAAACCCATACTTTCAATCTCAGTTCATACTGACTCAAGATCCATCATTGAGATTTTAAAGCAAGATAATGCCAATAAGAAGATGAACAGACGCATTCAAATCAGACTTAAGTCTGTTTAGCGCATATTGGGCAAAGTTGTGCTTCTGAACTTTGTAAAGTCCGAGAAAAATATTGCTGACCCATTGACTAAGGGTCAGGGAAATGGGGTTAAGCCCATAGTAGAGTTCACTGATGGCGGGAATCTAACCCACTTGATTGGCAGTTGATTCCATGAAAGAGGTTCAATGTGATAGAAACAAGCTGGACTCGTGATACTCGTGTGGAGCATCGACCCGAATATGTTTATACATATACATAGTATTGTAGCTACTACCCCTTCTCTATGGTGATGATGCTCTTATAATACAGCTAGGTAAGGATGAGTTTAACTCTTATAAGTTCAACGCATGTAGTGTGGAGGGCATTCCATCCAGCTGTAGTACCTTGGAGGACTTACCTACGTGAGTGAAACCGTGATGGCCACGGTTAGGGGGACAGGGTTGACCCTAGAAGAAACTCACATGAGTAAGTTATTGTGAGCATGACCTTTAACGCTCAACTTGCTGCTTAATAGATGGAGACTTACTATGTGTGCCTTTCATCAATATCTGATTAAAGAGACCTAATTTAAGGCGTAGTCCATTATGTCTCTCAAGCGGCGATGAAATTCACTAAGGCTAGATTCAAGGCCGCAAACTATTGACCCCAAAATCTATAGTATGTTGTTGCCCGATTTCATTTGTATTTTATGATTTGATGATTTGTTTGTTATTTTATTGTTGGTTTGTTTTATCTTCCCTGAAACTTAAGTTTTGGCAGGGACTGTTGGATGTGTTTTGAATTTAGAGAGAAAACTTGAGTTTCCCTCTTATTTGGCTTTGATTTTAGTCCGACATGAAAAGATGAGAGGTTGAGTAGTATATATCTAACTCCTCCCATGCCCATTGTTATGAGTGTTGGGTCATGGGCCACATCCTCACACGCGCGCGCACACGCCGAACCGAACCACGCCGGGCTGGGTTCAGGCTCGGGTGGCGCGCGCCCACAACCTGCGGACACATATGCAGTTTGATTCAGGTGGCTCTTGAACCTCAAACTTTTTTTTTTGTTTTATCTATTTAAATTTTATTCAAAATTCTATTTTGATTTTTTCGAGATTTTTTGTTCGGTTTCACCCGTTCTTCGGATTTGCTCGCGAACTACATGATTATGTACAGATTTGGAGAGAGACTGTTATAATTGTTGAACTCTGAGAAGTTATAAATACTGCTTCTTGCAGTTCATCAGTTACTTATAAAAACAACTACAACATTCTGTCTCCCTCCTCCATATTTTTTTAATACAAAATTTTGGTTCAGATTTGGTGATTTCTCAGAGAATTTCTTTTGCTTATGGGCAACAAATTTTTATTTGAGTAGAGGCCTACCTCATCGTCCTGAGTTGGATGCTGATGAACTACCGGGGAAGCTTTTATTGCTATGAGAGGAGGTCATTCTAAGGCCCTGACGAGAGACCGGTCATCATCTTCTAGAGCAGTACTTCTGCACGACTGTCACCACAGGCCAGCAATTTTTTTTTCTTTTAATTCTTTCATATTACTTGAATGCTTAGGACAAGTATTTAAGTGGTTAAAAATTTATGAATTTAAATTGTTGCATGTTTAAAAAATTAGAAAATATTGTTAAACACCAACAGTTTCTTTGTTGCTTTCATAATCTTGCAAGCATCATTGGGCTGTAGGCTTCAGTTGGCCACTTTACCGGAGCGGCAACCTTCAACTTCCCTGGATAGTTGGAAATCATCATGTAGCATGTTTAATGTATAGAAAGACATTTTAGCTTGGCTTTGAAACTATGTTCCTACTGTATGATGATGTTATGTTGTTGTCTACTAACTCGGTTGGATGTGTGTCGCTTGCATGTTTTGGTTTGTTCGAGTCTTTCCATTTCTTCTTGGATTAGCAGCATTATTTTTGTCTTTAAATCATTTTCTTTGGCCGATACACTTGTAAGAAATTTGGCTATGGTTTAATTAGTAGAGGTGTGCCCTGAGACAGTTAATTAACAACTAATAAATTAGGGAATTAGTGGAATTAATCTGACTAAAAATGACTCCTAATAAAAACTAGGAGTTGCATCTAAAAATTGTTGTATACAAGTCTATAGACTAATATATTATAATTTAAAATTTAAATGGAGAATGAATCTAATTCAACTTTTTCTTCCTTACTTGAAAAAACAAAGAGGTACGCAAGCATTTTATAGGCTTCAAAGATAAAACTACAAGAATACTAACCATCTACTTTAATGTCATAAACAAATGACAATAAAACAATACATATATAACTCTTTAACTTCGCCAATCTATGGTAACTCTTTCATTTCTCTGATGATGATGACTCTTCAATTTCACAATTTATGATGACTTTTTTACTTCTCTACTATTGTCATAAATCACATTTTATGATGACTTTTTAACTTTTCCATTGATGCGATGAATCACATTCATTTTCATGACTTTTCAACTTCTCCACTAATGTCATAAATCACATTCATTTTGATTTATAATTCCAACATACACCCTCAAATCAAAATGTCTTTATGCCAAGCATGTCTCTTCGCCTCATGAAAATTTTGCTTGATAATGGCTGAGTGAAATATATATATATGCAACTTGTTCAATAGTGTGGCAATATTGGAGCTCTATAGTCTTCTCTTTCACATGTTCTCAAAAAAAGTGAAACCGAGTATCAATATACTTGCTTCTTCCATGATGCACTGGGTTCTTTGCAAGTTGGATGGCTGATTTGTTGTCCACAATATTACGGTCGATTCTTTTTGTCGATAATCCAACTCCTTTAAAATTCTCCGCAACAAAATAGCTTCACATACAGTAGATGAAGCTGCCGCATACTCTGCTTCACATGAAGATAAGGCCATAACTCCTTACTTTTTTGAGGCCCATGAAAATGCAGTTGACCCAAGATAGAAGATATAGCCAGTGGTACTTTTTTTCTCATCTTGGTCACCTCCCTAGTCGCTATCTGAATAGCCTACTAACTCTACAGTTTCACCTTAAGCATAAAATAAATCAAGGTTGAATGTGCCTTTGACAGACCTTATAATCCTCTTTGCAGCTAGACAATGAGACTCCTTTAGTGTCTCCATATAGCGACTCACAAGTCTGACTCCATAAATGATATCGGGCCTTGTGATCATCAAGTAGCTCAGGTTACCAACTATTAATGAGATTTTATATTTTATTAATGAGATTTTTAGAAAATTATGTGATAATTAAATTAATTGTTTATATGTGAAATGAAATTCAGAAATTCATTTGGAGAAAAACTGGACGGGGATTGAATTTTATAAATTAAACCAGATCGATTGATATGAGAAATATGATTATTATATATCATTGTACACTGATATAAGTGTATGTAATACTCAAATCTTTTAAATCTTGAGTTATTCTTATATTCTGAATTTTGAATTTTTTCGATAATAGGAATTGGTAATCGGTACATTACCGGATATTCTTGAATTTTTTTTATTAATTTGTTTTGAGTAACAAAGTATGAAAATATGTGAAATATATGAATATATTTACTTATGGAATATGTGAATACATACCAAGTATTGCTACTTAATTCTAATTGTGTATATAAAATAATTCATGTTTGTATTTTATAATTAATAAATGATTTATGTTATTGTAGGAGATGAAATAGTCAAGGTGGGTAGGTGAGAGTAGGTGAAATGTGCAGGGTAGGGATTGAGTATGAAGAGGGCATTGGGATATTAATTGAAGGGGATGTATATGTATGAGATCAAGGAGAAAACCTCTCATTGGTGTTCTCATTTTCTCTCTCCTCTCTCTCACCCTCCACACACTCCCCTCCCTCGCTTTGGGTTTCAACTGGCCAGCAGGCTGGCGACGGTGCTAGCCAGCGACGGCGCTGAGGTGGGCTCGGCGGCGTCGGTGAGGGCTTAGAGGAGCAGCAACCCTCCCTCTTTTCTCTTTCCCTTTCATATCTCTTTCCCTTTGCTCTCTCTCTCTCTCTCTCCTCTCTCTCGTTTTTGGCCAGCGGAGAGTCCGCCGGCGGCGAATGCAGGTGTCGGTGGCGGGTGCCTAACTCGGTGACTAGTGGGAGGAGCAGTAGTTACTGTTCCTGCTTTGTTGAAGGAGAAGAGGGTGCAAATAGGTTTTGAGTTTGGGTTTTAAGCAAACCAACCCATTATGCACCCAAAGCCGACCCGCTTCATGTAAAAAGGTAAAATTTTATTTTAGTCCCTTGTAATTAGTTAATTACATTTTAGGGTCCTGAAAAATTATCAATAGCCCCCTGAAATTTATTTCAGATAATACATATCTAATCCTGTTTCATATCTTGTGGGTATTCGGGTGATATCTCGACCATCCGAGCTCCAATTTGCACATTCTGAAGTCGTTGCATTCGTGAAGACGAGAGCTACACGCAGTACTGATATATGGTTATGGGAATTCAAGAAGCTATTGAACGAAGGTGTGTGGAAGTCCTCACTCAAATTTTAACTTTCCTAATAGAGAAATACTCTAAATAAGTAATTGTTGATAGTATTGATCTAATGGAACAAGGAATATCATTAAATATTGATTTTGAGATTTATTGTCAAATTGTGGATGAGTGTTATGAAATTGGAATCCGATAGGATATTTTGAATATTGATTTGT